>OZ035884.1:62057501-62290181 GCA_964034835.1 Muscina levida | reverse complement strand
GGTGCATTCGGATGGAACCAGAGACCAAATTTATATGCATAAGTCTTTGCAATATTTAATGTAAAAAACGGTTTTAAACGTTAAAACGTTAAAAATGTTGCAGACAAAAAATCATCTTTTCAGATGAAGCTCATTTTGATCTTGGCGGGTATGTAAACAAGCAAAATTGTCGCATCTGGGGCACAGAAAACCCGCACGCATACATTGAAAAGCCGATGCACCCAAAACGAGAGGAGGATATTGGCAACATTTGGTTTCAACAGGACGGCGCTACGTGCCACACAGCCGAAGCTATACTCGATGTTTTGCGCCCTGTTTTTGAAGATCGCATTATCAGCCGCAGAGCTGATGTCGTTTGGCCACCTCGGAGCTGCGATTTGACTATTATTTGTGGGGTGCCCTCAAAGATAAGTGTTACGCCGACAATCCAGAGGCAATTGACCCTTTAAGGACAATATTCGTGAAGCAATTGGTGAAATACAGCTGCACACAATCGATAATGTGCTTAAAAATTGGACCAATCGTGTAGGCTACTGCATGGCCAGCCGAGGCAGCCATTCGAATGAAATTATTTTCCATTATTAACCGGAAGGATTGTACTTTCAAATAAAAAAAGAAATTTTAGAAAATATTCAATAGTTTTTTTTAGCATTTTCAAAAAAAAAAGTTATTTGGCGGACCCGTTATTTATAATTTTATACGAAAAAAGTGTAACGCAATAAAAGAGACGAGTTAGACCCATGGGACCGTCCATGGCATAGTGGTTAGAACACGCGACTACCATGCAGGAGATCACAGGTTCAACTCCTGGCTCCAGTCATCTTAAAAGAAAAAAAATTAATAAATTTGTCTTTCATTGTCGGATCCCCTCGAATGTTGTCGACAGCAACTTCGCAGTATTAGTGTCGAGTCAATCGGCGTGTCTAGTAAGTGCTTCTCAAACAAGTAGATGTCGTTAGTTGTGAATCTAAAAATAGAAAGCGTGTTAATTCACAACAGCGTGAGAAGCTATCCCATACCTTATTCATGGGGTGTAAAGGGAAATTAAGTTTTTTTTTTAAGTAAGATCCCAAGTACATATCTAAAGACCAAATTCGTTATAGTTTTACATACATTTCGTTTTTGTAACTACCTTGAATTCAGCCATATTTTGCTATAGATGTATGCTTAGAACTCAGGAATAAATATGGTCTCTATCGACTGACCCGTTCTGGAACCCCTCCTACAAAATTACCTACTTTTGTAAAAATTAATATTCCTTCCATACCTTCCAAACGGACAGGAAGAGGATATTCTTATTAAGTAAATTTAATTATCTTGTAATAGTGGACAAATCCTAATAAAACGAAATCCTTGCCACGCCTCTTCTGGTAGCTCGAATACAAATGACCGAATTCACCCGCGTGGTTTTATATACGAATATTTTTTCTAACTGCACTGAATTCTTTCATATTTTAGACGTGGACTATATCGGCTGACCACTTCTGGTACCTCTAATAAAAAATTACATATTTTTGGAAGTTAATTCTTCCATATCTTTCAAACGGACTACTGGAGGGTATCTAAATTTGGTAAGTTAAATTATTTTCGAATAGTAGACAAATACTTAGGAAACCGAGACATTTGTCCCATACCCTTCTGGTACCTTCCATACAAATGACGGATTCACCCTCATAGTTTTACACACATTTTTTTGTAAATATCTTAAAATAAGTCATATTTTGATCAGATGTAAGCTTATTGAAATTTGAACCGCATAACTTTCGATTTGCAGAAAATTTGAGTTTTGTCGTTTAAATTTTCTCATACAAAGTACCGAAATCACCTCCATTGTTCTACATGTATATCTTTTTTCTAAGTACACTCAAGTCAGAAAAACTGTGCAGAAGGTAAACGTTTATTGAACGTTGATTTTCGAATTAAAATCGGACCCGTTGTTCTCCTGCAGGCGTCTACTACACCCTATTGAGAATTTTTTACTTTTAATATTTAATTAGAGAATCTTCTCTGATTCTCAGTAGGTACCCCCATAAAAAATTACCATATGCCCGTAACATGATTTAACATTTATATTTAACACTAGCGGACCCGGCGAACTTCGTCTCGCCCCAATTTAATGCCTTTAGATAAACTTAGTAGAGAGTGGTATGATAAACAATGTTTTTCGATTAGTTTTCCATCGCAAAAACAAACAACGAAGCCGATTCTCCAAAACTTGAAAAGGCACGTTCAGCTGACCGCACGTAAAACAGGGAAATTCGAGATTAATCCCACATACTTCCAACGATTTGCCTTGCGATTTATTGATTGTCTTCGGGGAATTGGAATGGATGATCAGTTGGTATTATCTGATTCGTAAGATAAGGACTTCCATTTCTTTGAATTTGTTCTTGATGATCGTCAGTTAAATCACATTGTTTATCAGATTCTTGGCGGACAACCGCGTACCGCTGCACATTTTCGGTTCATGCAGATTCCGCAATATGGTTATGATCAATCCCACCTTTATCTGTAAATTATGCGGCACATTAAGCGAGTTGAAAAATTCGGTCGGATTGTTGGTCGCTTCATCCTCGACAGTCACTCTGTAAACAGATTTGTAAAAATGCAGTTCTCCAGCGATTTAACTTTCTAAAATCTAATTCAAGCCATCAATGTCCTTATTCTTCGATGCTAGTACTGCCCGTTAATTAATCAAATCGAGATTTTTATAATTTTGTGCAATGTGATGAGTTGCTCTTCCGACGTTGTGAACTCGCAAAAATTTGCAAGGAAAGATATCAATTCAGTGGAAACATCAACACGAATTTGACCGTTGCCAATTTAGCTGACGGTGGGAGGTTCTTTTCAACCATGAGAAGATTCATCGTCAGTTTCAAAGCGGAATTTGCAGTTCGACTGCCTTCCAATAATGTTCCAGCCATGCCAGTGGATGCAGCGGCCAACGTTATTAGAGATCATGACCGAATTGTTCCCAGAATCAATAAAAAAATGTCTGTCCCACCGGGAGCATTGATAAAGTAAATGCATCCCGTTTTAACGTCAACAACCTTCATCAGCGAATCGTACATGTTCTTGTACTCGGCATTTAACAGCGGCACATTTGTTCGAACTCTTTCGGTCAGTTCGTCTCGACTAAAGTCTTGCTCTCGTCAAAATTCGCGATCGAATGCATATTGCATCGAACGATTTGGCGCTGGCATTCCCAATGTTGACAGCAGATTGCCGCACATGAGCACGCACATGTATCCGGTCGGGTTTGACGGATGACATGTGCAGTGTTACCGTTGTGCGACTAAAGTGGCAATTTGACCCTTTTTTGAAGCCATGCCACTTTTGCTGCCCCTTTTTCACAAATCCCCTTTTTTGCCACTTTTTTTCATTTCTGCGACTTTTGACAACCCATAATATTTCTATGCTTTTTAAAAGATTTAATACTTTTTTGTGCTTTAGAGTTGCTCTGGAGAAAAAGTACTCATTATTTTGTAACGTCTACCGTCGAATAAAAGCGACGCGGCGATTGATATAAATAATAAAAGACTGACTGCTGTAAGATATATAGACCCTAATTTTATAAAGGCTAGTGAAGACAATAATTATTCTGATATAGTGTCTGAATATAGTCATATTACAAAAAATCTAAGGCATTCATTCATATCGTTACCTTAATATACAAAGGCCCTAACTCATGAAAAACGAAGTTTACAGGAGGAGGAAAAACTTAATAAAACAAGAAACACACCAGATACAAAAACATTTAAAATGCAGTTTTTATTATTAACATCAGACAAATTCAAAATTATAATCATTTTTTTAATATTTACATTTTTAATTAATTTGTATGACTTAGGGCTTTTTGGATTTGAATTTTTGGAAAAAAAAATGAGTTGGGGCTTTTTCTTGCACAACTTAAAAGAAAACAAAATAACATATCAATTCATATTTAAGTAAAGCAAATGTTGGAATTTTTTGTACATATTGTGTGGGTATGAGTTAGGGCTTTTTTTGTACATATTGTGTGGATATGAGTTAGGGCTTTACATTATTAGCTTATAACTTCGCTATTTTTCAACGCATCTCCGTAAATTTTTTATGGAAGGTGTATCTGATGGTGCTCTGTCAGAATCGACAAAAAACACGATTTCAAAAAATTATGAGTTGGGGCCTTTCTATATTAAGGTAACGATATATGAATTAAAGTTATTATAGTGTAAACCGGTAGATAAATCTTATGAATTTAATATAACTGACATTAATTGACATTGACATTTTTTGGTACACAGTAGGAAATTTAAAAAATAGTTTGAATGACCTGAAATGGCACAAATACCACAAGCAGTGCTTGCGCAGAGCGTATATTTTTAAAGTTGGCACTGATGAAGACTAAGTTAACTAATAAGTTAAAAGTAAAAACATGTGAAGCAATGCTTCTTTCAGCTTTGAATTTGTTGGACTCGAAGCTGGAAGCTGAAATGAGATACTTGAAAAGAGTATCAACATTAAGTTTCTAAAATATAGCAACCATATTTATAAACATTTATAAATTATTATGAATAAGACCTTGAATCTGTTTCAACAATAATTCAATTTTGACCTCCAAACATATACACATATTCCTTGTGCCTTGTAATCTATTGTTTTTTTTTAGTATATTTTACATTTTATGATGTATATGTTACATCTTAATGTAATGGACTGAGTTGTTTTTTGTTATTTATTGTAATTTTTTATTTAATTTTATTGTTTTGATTAAGTAAAATGAATTTGCGACTTTTTTAAAAAAAATCCCCTTTTTGTGCGACTTTATTTTAAAAAATCCCCTTTTTGTGCCACTTTTTGAAATTTTTCAACGGTAACCCTGGACATGTGACTCCGATGATCGCAAACAATGTACGAATTTGAATCGCTTTTGAATTTTGGCAAGCCTTCGAAATGCGACACACAGAACACCATCCACATTACGCAAGGAATTAAAGGATAGCAAAGTTATAAGCATACACTTTGGCGTGGATGAACTGTGTTTAGTCTGACTAATTATTGCACAACGGTTACGTAATCTAAGGTTTGATCGTCTAATAAGTAGCATTAGCCAAGCAAATAACTCTCCGTAAAAAACTAAAAAGGCGTTACGAAATAAATGCCCTCAATCCAAGTGGATAACTTAATTTATCAATAAACTAATTTTTTTGAAAAATGACCAAATATTGCATAGAATATCAATATATATTTTTGTATCTTATTACATATTAATTATCTTGTTAATTTCTCCAACCAACATTTATCCGAATTTTCCATCTTGACATCGTTCAAAATCTTCAAATCATGAGAAATCTGCAAAATTTCGTCGATAAAAATATCAATTTTTTTTTGCGCTTTTCCAGATGAATTATTGATATTATTGATGAATTATTATACTCTTTTCACACCATTTTTATACATATAGATTTCACAATAATCCGAAATTTTCCAAGCATCCCAATGAATTTTCCACCTTTTCGTCCTCTGAAATCATCAAACCATGCGGTACAATGGAAAAATTCGTCGAAAAAAATCCAAAACTATCTACTTTTTTCCGGAACTTTCCACCCACAATTCATTTCGGAATAATTATCCGAAATTTTTCACTGTTTCATCGTCCATAATTATCAAATCATACAACAATATGCAAAATTTCGTCGAAAAAAAAAATAACATTTTTCGAATTTTTCCGGAATTTTCCAAATGTTTCAACAATTTTTTTTTTATTTTTCCATTCGAAAATCTATTCGTAACAATTGCACACAAAATTCTATACAAAACGGCAATTTTCGATTTTTCGACTTTTCCGGAGGATTTCTTCCAAAATTTCCTTTTACATAAACCTGCTCCTGGCAATTACGAATAAATGAAAAATTTTTTTACCAAAATCGGCCCAGCCGTTCTCAATTGATGATTTACTATACATTTTTGCCACCATTTTTATATATATAGATTTGTGGGCTGTATCATTTTCTACAGTTTTACTATACGTCTCGTCTAGCCGTACGAACGAAAATCGTATGGGTGATGGTATTTATCATTCAGGTCACCTGACTGAAATTTCGCCACTGGTTTTGTATTCAAATAAAAAAATCTATAAATTATTAGTCCCAGTAATCGCCACCACTCAATAATGAAACACTTACACATCTTTGTAACCTTTCGCCCTTAAAGTGAAATTCTTGTAAAGAAAAGACCATTTAATCACAGTATATAACATGTATTTTATTTGATTGAGTTGTTTGTTGTTCTTATTATTTTGATTTGTGTATTTATTAATTATTCTTAAAATATGCATATAAAACTTATATGGGTAAAGAAAATTATACGTTATCTGCGACTTATCGGCTAGCAAACAAAAAGATTAATAATACAACATTTATCTTATATATAAAACAAAATAATTCAGTATATCTCATATAAGTATATGTATATAATAATAATGATAATAATAAGTTATTAAAACATTCACACGAATACAATAAAATAAAGTTTACTACATGAGGTGTGTATATTCTAGACTATGTGTATCGGTGTGTGTATTAATATGTTCTTATTTATATACAGATATGTGTTTGTATATTATACATATATGAATATATTCATAAATCTATAAATGATTCGAATCCATGTACGTGTCTATATGGTTATGTATTATGATCATTAATCAAAAAAAACAACGGAAGATTTCACTTTCATTAGTTTGGAAACGAAAGTGAGCCGTCAATATTTGAAGAAATTTTCAATCAAATTATAGTAATTTTAACAAGTCTGTAAAAACAAAAGGAACCTAAAAGATTTGGCGGATTACATAAACCAACGAAATGAATAACCACTGGGCGTTTGACGAAATAAAACAATAGAACTTTTATGTGTTTTTTTTTGCAAATCATCCAGCCATTCTCTATGTAATCGGGCTTAAAGATTCCCATGGAAGAACTGAAGAAACCATTCATTTTAAATGTTTTGTTAGTTCATATACTAAGAGTATATATAGAGATATACATATATATATATTTTGCATTTATTGTTTCCATTCTATTATTATCATTATTATCAACGTCAATGGGAAGGAGTATAGGAGTTTCATATTTCTTAACGCTTTTTTTTATTTTGCACAAAAGAACTTTCGTTTTTTATGGTCGTTGTTTAATTTCTATGGAATCGATATTTCGTTCACTCTCATTTGGCTTGTAACAATAATAATTAAAAAGATTCTTTTGTTATTTTGATTTGTTGTTTATATTGTTTCGTTGTCTCTGGAGATAGGGGTGGGGGGGGAAGTCATTTGATCTATTGTGTTGTTTATTTAGAGTTATACATATGCATAAATTCATATACAATTCTACATAGTTATGTTATTAAATAATTTGTGATACAAGTTTACATAAACTTCGTAGAATTTCTAGAGTTATTTCTCTACGCCATGCGTAGATATAAGTGTATAGTTATGTGATTGTATATATTTTTAAATAGATAATTTTGTAATTATGTAGATATTTTTGTAAGATTTGTACAGATTTCATAATAATATAATAAAGTTTCTTCTTTTGTAAGATACAAAATACGATATGGAAGTTTCTCTTTATATGTGTATTCGCAATATAGCTAAGAGTATATTTACACGTTATAGCTATTTTTCATTTTCTCTTTTTTTATTGTATTCACTTCTCTTTATGAGTTTTGTATTCTATAATACATTGGCAGGATATTTAGATTAGTTTTCGTTTTTGTAATTTTCAATAGTTTTAATTTATTATTTCACATTTCAAATCTTGATGCTATTATCATAGTAGTAGGATTTTTGTGCCATTTAACAGATGAATGAAAGAGTGATATTGTGTTTAAGAGAAACAATTTTTAATGTCTGAAGTTATTGCAATTGTTGCTTCGTTTTAAAGATTTTTAGCAAAATAGGCAATATTATTTCACATTTGAGGTTTATTCTGACTTAAAAAGATAACAAAACGGTAAATGGGGTTTTGTTGGCAGTCAATTGTACATTAAATATACACTTGAATCAAACTCGTAGCTGATCATTTTTTTAAGATAAAATGATCTTTTGTTTTGTTATCTCCGTTTTGTGCTTTTTATTAAGAAGTTATTTTCATTGCCACGTGATTCCACCATGGATGTGGATTTATGGTTGGCAAGAGATTGCGGCACCTATTTTTACGGTTCAACCCGGTGTGTGAACGAATAGCCACCATAACAGTCAAAACAAAGTTTTTCCACGTAACACTTATATTTATGTGCCCATGCTCCGACAAAAGAGAAAAGCGTTAAGGACAAAGACGAGTTCTACGAGAGCTTCGTAAATGTATATGACCGTAGCCCAAGCCATAACATCAAAATTGTACTAGGCGATTTAAATGCCAAAATAGGGAGGGAGACCGCATTTGAGCCAACCCTCAGATCAATTGACGAGGAATCTTCTACAAAAAGCCAACTACGATGCAAGACTTGGAAGTCATCATTAGGAATAGGCTAATAGGCTTCTTACCTCTAAAAAAAATATGTTGTTAAGGATCAAAATTAACGAACAAAATGTATCACCCATTATACAATACTAAGAAACTGGTATTATTTCAGATTTGACATAGTTGATACTAGTTTAACTTTCACTATGCTTTGAATTTTAAAATGTTTCCTCGAAGTGGAACTTTTAAAAAGTTATGTGAATCTCTGAATGGACAAAATGGTGGTCGGAAAGTCAACCCTTCATAAAAAAAATTACAAAGTTGTTTGATTCATAATAGTAACCAAATGAAACATGATTGCAAAATGAGGAACTAGTGCTGGTTTTATTTTTATTCACATTTATAGTGAAATTTAGAATGAATTGTTAAGCTTCAGACAATCATTACCATAGTAATACCTAAAATGTAGCATCAAGATTTTATTCCATGTCTTTCCACATTGAAAGTGACTTTTTAAATACATTTTTCTCATTTTAAACATTTTGCAACTGTTTCGATTGTTTATTTTTACTCAATAGATTCCAAAATCGCCGAAAACAACCCGGCTTCTTTTCAATCACCATATATCTCTCCTCCTCCAGGATTGTATCCAATATGTAATAACTACTTAGATTAAGTGGCGGCGGTGGTAAGATCGGAGGTTGTCATGATATTGTGCAGTTCTTACTGTCGCCACCAACAACCGAGTGCGCACTACTGACCATGGGGCCAATAGCACCACCAGCACCACCACTGCTATTACCACCACCGTTGCCACCACTACTGCCGGCGCTGTATAAGTTCATTGCATTGTTTGCCTGTTCCATGGCCAGTTTCTTTTTCTTTTCGTAAGCAATGGCATCATTCGGTACATACGAAACACGCACTCCGCCATAGTGTTTGCGTGCAGGCAGGCGATACACGTAATCGTCCATATCGCTGGAGGAGCTGGACGAACATGTAGAGCAAATGCTGGCTGCATCACAATTATCCGAATTTCTGACAGCGCTGGAACCTGCTTGTGTCTGAGCATTGTGCAATCGCAAATTGCTTTGATTGATTTGCATTTCAGAATTGCTGCGAGATTGGTTGCGTCTGCGTCGTCTACGTCGCGCATTGGAATTGTCGGTGTAGCTCTTGGATCGTGACATTGTGTCGTGGATGCTGTGGAAGCGTACTTCTTTCGTGGGGTGACGATTGTTCTCCTCGTCCTCTTCATCATCATCATCGATGTCATCCTTGATGCGCTCATAGTTATCGTAGGGCAGATTGTTAAAGCGATTGTCATTCTCATTATCCAAATCCAGTTCATTGGTCAGTTCTTGCGTGGACTGTGTCAAATCGGAGGCTGTGGGGGAGTTAATCATAAGCTTATCGATGCTCTGGTAGCTGTGAGAATCTTCGCCCTTAGAGACCAACATATCTGGCAGTGAGGATGTTATATTCGGATCACCAAAAATTGATTTATCACCGGCACAGATGTTATCCAAGCTTATGCCCAGCTCTGTTAAATCAATGGGAGGCGGGTGTGCGGGTCGGGGTATTCCAGGAACTGTAACATTTTCCATATTTCTAGCCAACATTAGCCGCCCCAAATCTTCCCTTCTCTGGCGCTCTTGACGCTCCAATAAATCACCCGCACTACCAGAACTTTTACCTCCGCTTTTTTCCTTATTGTGGGATCCTTTTGTCGGTCGCGGAGATCTCGCAATTTGACTTGTGGTACTAGCACGATGTGTTGGCCTTAACTGAGGACCCGAACTAGTATCCGATGGTGTAGGTGGTTCGCCTTTACTGCAGGCAATGGAACAATATATTGTGCCACGACGTGGCAGAAAAGGTCGTCCCAGCAACGAACATCGACAGGTGCAGCATGAGAAACACTGATCAGTGGCATGCCAATGCTGACCATCGTGTGACATTTGACCCTGATCGACGCCAATGGCTTCGCCACAATAATCACAGTATTCGGCGAACATTGTATCGAAGCAAGTGAGACAAAATGGCTTGCCGTCCCGCATAATGTACCGTTGACCGCCCAGTTGGTGATCGCATTCGAAGCAGGCGAAATGTTTCATGTGCCATGTTCGTCCTTCGGCTTCGGTGCACTCGTCTGAGAAGATAATCTGGAAGCAAACAAATAAATCATAAAGGCGATGGGAAATGGAAAAGTTTAAATAAATTGGTTGTTATAAAGTTTCGGAATGCCACAAATCTTACTTAGTAAATCTAAAAAAACTAAATGAAATGTCAACATTTTGGACATTTTCTGCTTTGCCCGGAGCTAAATTGGCAACAATTATTATTAGTGGCATTGTCTTTTACTAATCTTATTTGTGGAGAAAAAACAAGGTGGAAGAAGACGGTAATCGCCGTAGAGTGAACATTCGTATAAAAGATAACGGCGACCTACTGTAGAGTTGCGGCTGCTGCTGCTCCCATTTTTGGAAAAAAAGTCCAGTAGGTTTGGAATACAGATATGACAGAAGAAACATGTCAATACCTTAGACGAAATCGAAAAAACGCAAATTATACCCTAAACCCTACAACCCTTCCTCCACATCTTGAGAGTTGACACCCTAACTGCTCATGGCTTCAATACGCGACGAAGATGCGAGAGACTAATGTTGTCGATATCGACTTCGCTGTAGTGTCGAGTCAATCTGCATGTCTAGTAAAAGCTTCTTAAACAACTGACGTTTGGATTCGTCGTTAAACTGTAGGTCCTGTTGTGTGAAACTCTCCTATATCTCATTTATGAGATACAAATGAAAAATAAGTAAGTAAATAAGACAGAAGTACGAAGACATCCTGCGGTTGCAGCACATATAAATAAGCAGGACAGAACAAAGATAACGGTTGATACAGCCTAGAGAAAATATGCTAACGCAGTTCCGAACTGGGATGCCAAACCGGAAAGGTTAACTTAGTACGATCGGAAAAAGGTCGGATCGGAAATAAGTCATCTTATGTTAAAAAAATATTCTAGAATGTTGGCTCTGTATCTGAGTTATGTAGATTTCTCCAAACTGGGAGTCAGTTCCTAATTCGGGAGCGAGACAATGCAAACCATGCTTATAAGATAATATTAATGTAGTTAAAATCGAAATTTCACACACATCTTTTTAACAATATTTCACCTACGAAAAAAACAAAAAAATCGTTTTCTCATATGTTTACACTAGTAATACGCCACAGTGTGGACAGTCTGGTAATGTGGAATCCACACCAAGCAACATATAGGACAAATTATTAACTTTAGAAACTAATTTGTAGGCAGCATAATCACAAGGTCAAGATTTACAATTTCTTTAAAGTGCATTCATTCAACATTAACCATTAGTAAGTCATAACAGCACCGTTCATTCATTAAAGTATTAACTTTAAACAATTCATGGGATAGTTGAAATTATTGTAAAAATCCTCTGCAATCATATTAAATTTAATACATCATAAAAAACTACTTATTGAGCTTAAGCGTTCACCTCAATCCTTAGCTCTACGAAATGGAATCCCCACTGATTGCTATGACATTCACAAGAAGCTATAGGAGACCTGGTACTCTGGACTGTATGCAGCAGATGTGTGGCGCTCCGCTCTTTTATCCGTTACTTAGATGCTGAACAAGATAAATAAGTTATTGTTGTTTTTTTGCTTACCTCATCACATGCAGAGCAACGTGGCTTTTGCGTTTCAGCATGATGACGTCCACAATAGAGGTTGCCATCGCGATGGAAATATATTAAATCCACCAGTAATTCCTTGCAGACACAGCACACAAAACAGGCGGGATGCCAACAGACCTGGGAGCCAAGACGCTGAGCAAAGACCACAATGTCACCGGAGGAAAGTTGTTCATTGCACTAAAGGAGAAAATAAAAAGAAACAAAAATAAAAGTTAAAATATGTGTGTGTATATACAAAATAAACTGTAAAGAAAAGCGTTTTACATGTTTACAAATGGATTTGTACAAACAAATTAAGCGCAGGATAATGGTCAAGGGAGCATACAACTAGATTCACTTTTGATGTTGTGCATCTTGGAACATAACTGACGGCAGATTCGATTCAGATTTACATTTGTAACAATTTTCGAAAGTCATTTGTTTGTTATTCATTGGCTTAAACTTTAATCGTGCTGATTATAATGCAGGCTCACCAAGGAGGCAAATCGTAGCTATTTGACCACTACATGCATGTGGCGGTGATATTAAACTTCTGTATGCACATTGGACAGAGCGAGCTGATGTTAAACGCATAGTATGTTGTGGATGTATTTATTGGATACAAATTATGAAAAGTTAGGAAAACTTATCCCCAGACCCTTAAAGCTATTTAAGTATAACAAGAACTACCGAAATATGCCCAAACACAGAAAAATTTTATATCGGCATAGGTCCCGATTCCAGGAAATCTATAACACAAAGCCTAGGCGGTAATACAAGTCCTGTTGGAGAGCAGTTACAGATTATGGACCAATATGGTCCATTTTGTATACATTTTTTATGTGATCCAGCTAAAGTAGCCAAGAAGGACTTAGTCAAAGTTATTTAAAATGTAGGAAAGTTTATAGTTTAAGGGGACCCACTTATATGACTCAGAGATACATAAGAAAATACGCAGTAAGATTGCATTTGGCTTTTACGAAACCTGATATTGTCTCGCGACTAGCTAGCAAATAACAACAAAGATTTGAATTTTTTGTTATTCAAAATACTGTAGTAGAATCTAGATTCCAGAAAATTTTTAATATTTAGGTGTGATTGTCTTCATATCCATCTCAGAAACATATCAGCTCGTGAATGTGAATCGAGTTGATTAAGGTCCGGTAAATTGTTGGAAGCCGTAGTAAATAAACGATCAAAAGAGCTTCTGTCAATTACCATCCATTACTACACTCATACCCCATGGAATAGCATCTCGAATTATTGTGAATTAATATTTTAAACCTTATAGTAGGACCCACCTTTTAAAGACGAATCCGAATGTCTGTTGTTTGGAAAGCTTTTACCAGATTGTTACTGCGGAATTTCATTTGCTTATCAAGAGTTATTGTTTGCGTAAAAAACTATTACCGAAACCATATGATAAATATCATCTGGACTCTGTGCCATTTACTTTATTGTTCAAAAATTGGTTTACTTAAATTTGCTATGGTCGCACCAACAAAAGTGTCACCAAACATTCAGATTGACTAAAATCGGGTGTCACGCCTGAAATCGTCGATTACATCCAAGGAACGATATTGGATGATCAAAAGTGTCACGGATACATCACATTTTTCATTAACTCAAACAATCAAAGCGTTGAACCTCTAAGTCTGACCCCGACCCGCACCCCGACCTAAAGGACAAGGTGGATCAGGCAGTCAGTTTTTTGGGCTGCATACGGTGTCATTCTCACCCATTATCTTAAAAAGTTTAAAATCATTGGGGGATTCGACATTGATTCGCAACATCTTAGCGCGAAAGGAAGGACTTAGAAGGCCTTATAGAACGCCTTCAAAAGCAGTAAGTAGGCTTGTGCTCTGCATTAAATCTTCCTTTCCAAACAACATAGGGGGTCGTCGCTTCCTATAAGAAGGACAGGAAGGAAATAAGGACTTAATATGCAGTTGGAAACCCTCTATTTTTAAATATTTCTCATTGTGGTTGGAAAAAAAATAAGTGTAAGTAAGGAACGAAATATATGGGTATTTCCTGGCGTTTCGGACGCAGTTTTCTCGAAAAGTTTAAATATTTTGAAGATTATGTTCATATTAATAAATGTAGATTTTGGACAGTACTATAATGTTCTCTTAATGAAACATTACTTAAAATGTTTTATTCAAAATAATGACACAAAGTGCGTTACGGACACACACAATTTTCCACAGCAACTTGAAGTGTCTACCAAAATTTGTGAAATTTAGCGAAATTTCTTATGTGATCAGTATATTCTTTATTGTAAAATAAAGAAGACATGTTGGGGTTTTATAAACAACTTACTTCACATTTGAAATACTTTTACTTTTTATGCTACTACAATCTTAATGTGCGTTGCGGACACACGTGATATTCTACGGATAACACAGGGCGACAAAAAAAACAATACCTAGGAAATTATATTCTTTTTCTTGTAGGTGCTGCTGAGAACTACAAGATTTTGTTTTTCAAATTTTCCAAAACCCCCAAAATCTTGATTTACGGGTAAAAAAAACGGTTTTTCGTACTTTTACGCACTTATAAACCGGTAGCGCGGATAAATATGAACCGATTGAAAGTTTCTTAACGGATTTGAAAAGAAGAGACTTTCCAACGATAAATACAGTTTGTTTTGTTAAAGTTCATAAATCCACTGCTTGATTACAAATAAAAAAATCAAAAAATATAGCTATTTTTTACTATAAAATCGTCCGTCCTTCCGCTGGAAATCTATATATATAAAAATAAGTTGCATTGTGTTAGAAATTGATGTTCTCTGGAATGCGTGAACCGATTTTGTTTCACCTTCATATGAAAGGTGACGTTAATACCAAGGTTTTTATGTATAAACGGTCTTTGTATGTGCATTGGTTCTTGAGTTATAGCGAACACTGCATTCATTTCGAAACATGTATGTGTGTGTGTGTGTGTGTGGGGATGTGTGTATTGTTGTAACGTATGGGCTCGAAAACGGCTGGACCGATTTTGATGAAATTTTCGGGGAATCTTCCGAATAACTTCGCAAGTAACATAGGTTAAACATTGTTTGAATTTTTCCACATTTAGGGGGTGAAAATAGCAAAAGGGATACAAACTCCCCTTTCCTATATATATATGTTTGTATGTTTGCAACGTATGGACTCGAAGTTTTTTTTGGAGTTTTCCACATTTAGGGAATAGAAATTGGCAATTCGTTGCTATTCCATTTTACTCAAACCATTCATTTAATTTATATACTTAGCTATTGTAAATCACATCTTCGGGGATCTATGAAATAAACGGCTTTTCTAATAAACCGATTGATACGAAAATTTTACCAAGTGGTACTGTTGACCTGTTGATAGTCCCTGGCTATATTTGGTTGTGATTGGATAAAGGGGCGTGGCACCGCCCATACAACTTGAAAATTAAAAGGGCTATATCTCATGAACTATCAGAGGTATGAAGATGATATATATATATGTGTTCCTCTAACTCCCATTGGAGCATAGGGCGTCAATATGAAGATGAGATTTGGTATATATGTTGTTGGGGCAGTATTAATTACATCCAGGGAGGAAGTGGGCGGTGCCATGCCCTCTTTTCAAAAATCGCTCTAACGGCTTTTCTAATAGATCGATTGATACGAAAATGTTACCAAGTGGTACTGTTGACCTGTTGATAGTCCCAGGGTATATTTGGTCGTGGGGCGTTGGATAAAGGGGCGTGGCACCGCCCATTCAACTTGAAAATTAAAAGGGATATATCTCATGAACTATCAGAGGTATGAATATGAGATATGTTACATATGTTGTTGTTGTAGTATGAATTACAGTAAATGTGGAAATGGGTTGTTCCACACCCTTTTTAAAACAAACGGTTAAAACTGTCAAAATTTCACAGTATATTTTTTTATTCGCAAAAATCGTAACCAAAATCGGAATCTACGACGAATTTAAAGAAAATTTCACCAAAAAACTTTGTGTCTAAAATCAATTCCTAGCTCGCGTTGGAAAGCATGAAGATTTCAAATAAAGATTTTTTTGTTTTTAAATGAGCACAAACCGAATAATTGCTCACTGCTAAAAAAAATATCTCTACCTGAGGGTGCATATAATGAAGTGAAGTTGAGGTGCAGCTAATAGAAGCCATCGACGCTGTAGACGTTAGTGTGACAGGGGACTCGAATTTATCGAACCGACGTCTTTCTTAGCAACTCGGTCTCTGCAAATGCTGAGGAAAGATCTTGGCCCACATTCATATAAAATCCAACTGGTAGAAGAACTAGAGACAGTGGACGGTCAATTGATTTTTTTTATTTATCATGTCATTGCACATTATTTAACATGCCATACAGCGCGTGAGACCATCACTTTGTTAAGCCAAACGTTGGTGACCGAATTATCTCAAAAAATGGTAATACGAGTTCAATACAAAAATAGTATTCCGGATTTTTCTTGATCCGTGTGAGAAGAAGACATGACAAAAATAGTTTTTATGGCTAAAGGCATGAAGCTTCAAACGGAATTTTCATTTGCGGTCAATAGGAGAAGGCATAACAAAAATGTTTTTTTATGACCAAAGAGATAGTTAGCATACAGATGGTTCATGCTACTACGGATCAAAATAAATAATTTTGATCTTTAGAGGAATGTCTGTTTCCGATTTTTGGAAGAAGTGGTTTTTCGCCCTACATACAGAAAAAACTTAATCTACATGCCGGCACTAAAGGTATGACTTTGATGATGAACTTTTTATTAGCATTTACAACAATAAAACTTAATTGGTTAACTTTAATGTTAAGGAGTTACTTTAAATAAGTTACATAACTAAATAAACTGAATATATTATTGTCGAGCTTAAGTACCGTTTTCAAAGTACTTTGTAGACCTAAATGTGAAATATATTAGAAGTTAATATGCAATAGCGAAGCATTGCCGGGCCCACTAGTACCCATATAGAATTGAAAAATATCTGAAAATAACCGATGCGCTCTCAAAAAACTAAGTAATTTGAGGGTACACTGTATAGTTTTTGGTTTATTTGCAAGTCCTTCTTTTTTCATAATGCCTTCTTATAGATAGCTTCCATGAGGCCTTTTTTATAGAAAACTTCCGTAAGGCCTTCTAATAGAATGGTTCCATAAGACCTTCTTATAGATAGCTTCCATGAGACCTTCTTATGAAAGCTTTCTTAAGACCTTCTTATAGATAGCTTCCATGAGGACTTCTTGTAGAAAGCTTCAAAAAGGCCTTGTTAATGAAACCGGCGACGGAAGTCCTTTATTTTCCAATGTTACGCAATGTCAAAATGAAAGGAATACTTACAGTTTTTTCCCAAGGTTTACTTGCTGCAGTTTGAACTTATTAACTCGCGATTGTTAGTCAGCCATGCTACAATCTAGCCTATGAAGATGCATCCGAATTGTGTGACTTAAGCTAATCATAAAATGTTTTAAGAAAAACACACGAACACCTTCTTTGTTGCCTTTTTTTTCATGCCTTTTCTCATGCCTTTTATGGGAAGGGAGACGGAATGTGTATACACACGAAATGGTGGAATATCAAATCATCGAAAACGAAGTGAACATGTGCTCGGTATATTTCACAAAGGAATGACAAGGCCTGTTTTCAGGCATGTGAAAACAAAGCCTTGTTGCATGCCTGCTTGCAGAAGGCCTTGCCAATATCGCCGCTGGGATATGTTATAGACAAAAGTGCTTTTCCACCATGACAGTGAATCATAACTCATGTGAGTAGTAACAACGTAAATATCTATTAATCTATTGCCAGCAATGCCTCTATCCAAAGGATTTCTACAAATTTAATTATATAGTAAATGTATTTCAGAATGTTAACTGGAACTTAACAGAATCTTTTTTTTTCACAACACTTTTAAGTTCAACGACACAAATGCCAATTTTGTTTACTAGAAATCAATCGATCAGTGTATCATGGCCTATGCGTATTCCCATCATAAGCTTTTCATACAAAGCCACCCCTCGTCATAGTAGCATATTTAAAATGCTATAAATTCTCTGCTTTAAGTATTCAGATAAGAATCTATGCTATTTCTTTGCCATTTATAGGGAAACCATATAAAAGCAACACGCAAAAGGCAAAAAAGAACGCTTAACTGGCCTCATGCTCGTAATAAAACAGAGAATTGCGCCTTTAGGACACATTACGAAATTAAAGTTTTCTAAAGTGTCGGTTTTTTACTTCCACTTGACATCATTCGGAAAGGGTTTCAAAGCATTTAACTTTAGCCATAAATGTTTCTCGTGCCCATTGTCATTCATCAGCATTGGTGGCAGAGGTTTTCATTTCTATTTAGTGAAAGTGCTCCCCGGAGGATACCGACAAGAGGCGCACATTGTTGACCTCATGTACTCGCACTTGCAAGTATCGAATGTTGTGGGTTTTTGCGTTTTCAAAATTATGCCGGAGGCCCAAAGTTCTTTTGTCCTCCGCATCGTCATTATATAGCAAATGCGTATTTGCGTGGTTTCATTTGATGTTGCGCTTGAGGGCTGTTCTGTACTTATTACACGGTCATACTTAGCGCGCTTGGTAACTTTTAATGATTTAACTCATTTAATTAAAATGTGTTTTTATAATTAAATCTATTTGGTTGTTGTTTGTAGGTGTGCAACAATGTAGTAGATGTATTGTCGTGTGAGCTAAGATGAAGTTGCCACGCGCAAGGAAATTTGGATGATTTTTAGTTCAACATTTGTAATGAGAATGATTATATCAATGTTAGGTTTGGTACATTTTGTAGAAAGAGGTTAAATAAGCAGTCTGATGATGAACTCGTCATTGAGTTCGAAACGTCTGCTAGTGAATAACAATGAATTGTCTTTTTATATTGACAATAAAAACCTTTCTGATCTATTAGGTAAAATTAACAAATATCATAAAACTTTTTTGATTTGAAGGAATGATCTTTTTTTATTCATATTCTTGACTTTTACACCGAACAAATACAAACAAATTCATCTCGTAGGTGTTAGGAAGTATATATAATTAGATTGCATAATATCCATTGCATGATGGATATGATGGCCGATTAATCGAGTGTTTGAGCTGTGGTACAACTATTTTTCATGTTTTGAGCGGGGATATACTTTATCCTGACAATACTTTTAGTCCACGAAAAGCTTCTCAAATACGAATATTTGGAATCGCTATCAAGATGTAGGTCCCGCTCAGTGATACAATTATTTAATTTGTGTTGTAATAAAAATAATAATCCGAAATAACAATAACACCCTCACATCTGGTCACCCTAGATGTATAATTTTGAAAATGTACAAGTCCTTGCAAAAACAACATCTTGTTTAGCAGTGCTTGCAATACAATGTTCCACTTTACACATATCCTTGAATGCACGCGTAAGCACATCATAGACTCACACATTTTCGGATAAGTGTGCGTGCATACTCTCATATGTGTATGTGTTCACTCTTATGGGCTTAAGGATGTTTGATGTTCTGCCGGTCGTTTTCGTTTTAGAAAAGCCAACACCACTAGAAGCAGCCTTAATTGTCTCCACAACTCAAAGTACTATAAGACCGCAAAGAAGAATAGACTCTTAACGGAGATACGCAAAACTTATAGAAATTATGTCATTACACAAAACAAAAATAAAAGAGGAAAATTAACGGAAAAACAACATGAAACAACCTAAAGAAACATTAAGAGAAAAACCAATGTGGTATGGTTGCAATTTACACTGTGGTGCAAAAATGAGCCAATGTTTTAAACAAGGTATGTTATTAAATATTTTTTATACTTTTTATTGTATTATTTTCAAACCTTTTGCTAAACTTAAAATATGCATCTGTAAAATATGTAAAGCAATAACAAAAACAAAACTTACATTACTGTAAGTATATAAAAACAAAACATTTTCAAAATCAGACTATTGGCACACTTTTGCTCCAAGGTTTTTCTTATCGAAATTTAATAATTAGTCCTGCATATTTTTACTTTCTTCAAATGATTCATCCTTTTTGGCGTATATTGACGAAGTTGAGCAATATAATATACAGGAATTTTGTTTCATTCAGCCAGAACCCCCTCCAACAGCTCATTTATACTTTCCGGGGCTCTTTCGTTTCTGTCAGCCCGCGTTTTAGGTAAGCTCACAGATTTTGGATCGGGTTCAGATCTGGACTCTGCAGTGGTTACTCCCTGACCCCAAACACCCTAGAACTAAGCCATTCCTTGACAATTTTTACAGAATGTTTTGGGACGTTGTCATATTGGCAGACGACATTCTCTGGTCTACCTGGAATTTGGCCAGGGCTATGGTGCAAATTATCTTGCAAAATGCGAAGATAGTCTTCCTTTTGCATTATTCCATCGATCCGTGTAAGTAGTCCCACACCATCTGGGGTTACACATCCCCAAATTATAACAGAACCGCCTCCGTGCTTAATGGTTTGTGATACATGAGCTGGATTTGGTGTGTTTGATCAATTGGCCCAATAAAAAACCTTCCCAACCGATTGGTATCTATTGATTTTGGTCTCATCTGACCACACGACCACCAAGTTAATCATATATTTAATTTGTATTAGTTAAAACAAATACTCACCAGGTGCCAATCTCAAACCATCAAGCACGGAGGCGGTTCTGTTATGATTTGGGGATGTGTAACCCCAGATGGAGTGGGACTACTTATACGGATCGATGGAATTATGCGAAAGGAAGACTATCTTCGCATTTTGGAAGATAATTTGCCCCATAGCCCTGGCCAAATTCCAGGTAGACCAGAGAATGTCGTCTGCCAATATGACTACGTCCCAAAACATTCTGTAAAAATTGTCAAGGAATGGCTTAGTTCTAGGGTGTTTGGGGTCAGGGAGTAACCACTGCAGAGTCCAGATCTGAACCCGATCGAAAATCTGTGAGCTTACCTAAAACGCGGACTGACAGAAACGAAAGAGCCCCGAAAAGTATAAATGAGCTGTTGGAGGGGGTTCTGGCTGAATGAAACAAAATTCCTGTATATTATGTTGCTCAACTTTGTCAATATACGCCAAAAAGGGTGGATCATTTGAAGAAAGTAAAAATATGCAGGACTAATTATTAAATTTCGATAAGAAAAACCTTGGAGCAAAAGTGTGCCAATGGTCTGATTTTGAAAATGTTTTGTTTTTATATACTTACAGTAATGTAAGTTTTGTTTTTGTTATTGCTTTACATATTTTACAGATGCATTTTTTAAGTTTAGCAAAAGGTTTGAAAATAATACAATAAAAAGTATAAAAAATATTTAATAACATACCTTGTTTAAAACATTGGCTCATTTTTGCACCACAGTGTATGTATTTGATGGTTTTTCAGAATTGCTTTTTTCCAAGCGATTAACTGTCGCGTTTGCAGTCGGGAGGCAAATAACCTTTAACAATGTTTCATTAGGGATTTCATCCGTTGGTAATTGAAATACCAACTAAAAGTTTCCCTCTGAGTGTAAATGACATTAATTAGTTGGCTCCTTGCTGTGTTTTTGTGGTTGTGCAGCATTTTGCTGTACACATAATGAGCTCTCATGTTGTTTCTAATGGTCCTGTAAATAATTATAAGGCAAACTGTTAAGATTTTTTTGTTTGTTTTTATGTCCTTTCGAAGAGAATGCAAAACATGAAAATATAATATGGCTAAAGTTAATTCAAAGAAAAGGGAATGAGAGTAATTTACAATAATTCGAAATGTTGAAAATAATAAAACGAGTATAGGAAATCGTTAGAATATGCAAAAATCGTCGACGTACAAAAAACTGTGTAACTAGAACTATGAAGGATAATTTGAGTTTTCTGATGTTGATCGGTCAATCCATTCATAAGTTATAAAGAAATGTTAACAGCATATTAGTAGAATATATATTACTCACAAACTTTGAACGCGTTTGCTGTAAGATTTCTATTTTGTGCTCAGAAATTTTGTATCTTCTGTCTGGAAGAAAGACTTGAGAATTGCGATAGCTTGCTTCCAAAATTGTCGACTCATATTTCTAGACGGTTCTAGCATTGTAATATGCCCAGTGTGTTTAGCACACCATGGGTAAGGCCTTCGAGACTCATGTAAAACTATGTGGACTCTGCACCTTAGTGATTTCCCAACTATTGGCAAATAAAGTTCCTTTTTGCGATTGGACACGGAGTATAAGAGATAACTGCTCTTAAAGTTTTTTATATGAATATCGATAACTTTCGACAATTTTCACGGTGAGATTCCAACTATATCTTATTCACAACGAGTGTGTGGTGATCACAAGTTAAACTCCTTTTAACGATTGGATGGTTAGTTCAGCGGATAACGGCTATTAAAGTTTTTTATTTGAATAGCTACGGCTTCCGACTCATTTAAAGGTGAGAGGAAACATTCATCTAGCAGCTTTTTTCAAACAAATTTTTGTAGTGCTTCAGGGAATTCCGTGAAAGCTTCCTTTAAGATTTGCCTAGAGAATATCGTATAAGCATAAGCAACCATCTTTATGAGTATAATTCTTTCGAGTATCTCAAGCCATAAAAATAGTGTTTTTACCACTTTTTAAAAAAACCGGTTAACCTATAACAAAAATCAGGTTAAACCGGAACGTTTAGACGTTTTTCTGATTTGGTTTTGAACACTCTAGCTGTGACTGAACGATATAACGAGAAGAGGAGGGAGATGAAACGAAAGATTGAGCCAAAATATCGAAATGTACAGAATAGGGTTAAAGGCCGTATGTTCTACCAATAGGTAAAAAGCAAATGTTTGGATCAGGGATGGAAATCTGGTAACATATACTCAGAGTGACATGCACATATGAATAGAATATTGTCATATTCAACTCGTTCCCAAAAGCCGGAGAAGTGACGAAATCACGCCAACATCGACAACGATAGCTCAGTGGAAGCGACGTAGATTAGCAATCCGAAGGTGCCGGGTTCGACTCGGGGGCACAGGCCAAATCAACATCGATGAAAAAAACTCATCCTAGATGTTTTTACTACAAAAGTCCAGATTGCGCAAGGACCAAGAAAAAAAAGAAATGATTTATCAACATGGCAAAATAAATTAACAAACAAGCTGACGCCATCTTTTGGTGGAATTTGGCTAAAACTCACAACAAAAACACCTAACAGTCCTTGACACAAATCTACAAAAGGAATGAAACAAAGTTGCCCACAATGATCGTATGATAATCGGATTAAATGCTCGATCGAGTGCCGATAAAATGAAAACAAGGATGGTTAAATTTTCCGCATATTATTGACCCATCTTACTATATATGAAGCTGCTTAGGTACTAGTCCAATAAGAATTTTGTTGTGCCACCAACCTCATTTCGCTTCTCCTCTTATCTACCACATTAACTAGATCTACTAAATTGAAGTGCTTTTGGCAAAATTCCCAATTCTTGTTGTTGCTCTGCCATTTTTCGTCCTGTCCTGCTCAATATTTCGGGTTTAATGTCTTGTAAATAATTACAATCAGTCCTCGTTAATCTTATCAAATCCAATTAATCCAATTTTCCTTTTTGTTCCCGTTTTGGTTTTTACTTTTCTCATTTAACGCTTTTACTCGCTGCCTTCTCCCGTATGTGTGTGTGTGTCAACAAGTCTGTGTTTAATTTCATGGCATGCTAGTATCTACCGGTTGTATACTTAGTTTTTCTCACAGAAAACAGGAAGCATCGTTCTCCCATCCTTTCGCTGTGTCACAAATGACAAACGAATAACAGTAATTGTATTGACAAATTGTCACTCATTCAGACAATTGTCCTTTTCGTCCTGTTGTCGGTAGCTAATGTCACGAAAAGGTCATTGGCTGAATGTTTTGTTTCATCGGTGCAAATGGCCTTTAGTGTTTACTTTCCCTTCCTGTTTGTCATTTCACGTGGAAATCTTACAGCTTATCCTCACTTAAATACAATTTGGAATAGCATTTAACAAACTCATCTTTTTTTCTGGGATTTTCGCATGCACGCACGATGTCGAAGTTTGTCCGGAACCGGAATTATTAATGGTTCTTGTTATCATTCCCATTTCAGTACATAAACTTAACTTTTTTTCGCCTCACTATGCTCTACGTTTCTTAACAAAATATACCATCTTCACATTTTTTGGTATCTTTTTTGCACATTTGTCGAGTCATTACAGTTTTGTCGAGGAATATTGTAGTCCAGCTGATGCCCTGAAATCATTGTGACTTTGTGTTATCACAACGTCTTTTCTCGATTACTTTCTCATCTTTCTCAAAGTTCTGTCATTCTGGCGTTTGCATACAACCTGAATGACTACTTTCATTACATATCGTAGCGGGCGGGTGGGAGTATTTCCTTTCATTCTTTTGTCCCATCCGTATCCTTTTTCGGCGAAGTTTGCCTGTTATGCCAACATTTTTCTATTGTTGTTCATAACGAAATCACATTTTTCCATTTCCCTTTTTCGTGTGTTAATTTTCATTCGTTTTCGGTGACACGCGTTGACGTTTTTGTTGGCATGGATGGCTGGTATTCAATAACTCTTGCATCCGTTTTTTTCTGGGCCATTGAATATTTACATGATTTCTTTATTTAGCACTTTTTTAATACAGTTTAGATTTCTTTTAAGTTTTTTATGGTGAGTTTTAGCAAATTAATGAAATTGGAATGTATTGAGGCGGAACGTTGAACTACAACTGGTGAGGGGCAGCCATCAGTCAATAGTGGTCGCAGTAAAAACTATCACAGATATGTCTGTATGTAGTTGATGATTAATTACAAAAACTGTTCTTTCTTACAAGAGCTAAAGACTCTATAAAAGCTAGGACACATAAAAGAAGACAAGCTACGACTTTTTAAGGCTATAATGCTATTGGCATAGCACATAGTAGGCTGGATGCGACGAGTACAATCAAATGAGTTGGCTACGCCTTTTAGGACCGTCTAAAGTCCAAATTGGGAGTATTCATAATTGGAATATAAACCAAATTTGAAGCATTTATTTTGGTCTGCAGAGAGAGAAAGAGTTCTGTTTAAAAGATGCACGATTATTACTTAATGTATGTCGCATATAATATACTGACTGTGGAATGATGGTAAAAACAAGCGACTATTATGGGGGTGACCTTTGTCTGAGGTCGGTCTTATCCCTCTACATTTCTTTCACCGGCTGCCCCCGCGGTTTGGAGACAGCAACTTCTGAGTAGTCGAAGCAATCGACATCGTATATACACCCCATAAATGAAGGTATGGGATAGCTTCTCGCGTTGTTGTGAACTACCACGCTTTCTATTTCAGCTACACAACAAACGGCACCTACTTGTTTATCGATGAATGCGAACGTCACAGTTTGAGAAGCTTCTACTAGACATGCCAATTGACTCGACACTTATACTTCGAAGTTGCTGTCGACAACATCGAGGGGCCGGCAATGAAAGAAAAATGTAGATGACTGGAGCCGGGAATCGAACTACGGATCTCGCGCATGGTAGTCGCGTGTTCTAAACGTTATGCCACGGCCGGTCCCGTATATAGTAAAAGCTTTTCAAAAACTAACGTTTTGTAGGATCCAATGTTTGAGTCTAAAAATAGAAGCGTGCTAACTTACTTCAATCCGAGAAACCCTTCTATATCTTGTTCATGGGATGTAAAGAGAAATTAACAAGTATTTTGATACTACATTCGTATTTTATTATGCCAAACCAAGTTTAGATTTCGCATTAGACTTAATTTACCTCTCCAAAAAATTTTAATGTAAATAGTAGGATACGTTAATGTGACTAAATAGTGAAACTAAAGTTAAGAATGACATGAGAGAAGTTAGATATAATTGTGGATACTGTTTAGTTTGAATAATAAATTCTTAAGGCGAAGTCAGAGCATTTTACAATAACTAATTTCCCTGAATTTCATTACAAATCTAAATAGATAGTGATTGACTTCAGTCTGCCAGACAAGTCTGTGAGATATAATGTCTGCCCAGACTTATCCCCTATTTTAGGGCGATGTATTCGGTCCGCGCAGACTTGTCTGTAAAACATCAAAATGGTTTTCAGTTTCCTAAATCTGGGCAGACATATCTTATAATGTAGGGACAGGTCCGACAGACTTTTTTTTAGTGTCAAAGAAAGTTTTCAAAAGGGATAAATCTCTGAATTAATAAGATTATACAAATAAAAGTCAAATAAATAAAACTTTAAAGGAAATAACATTCAGATAGAGTAGCGCAATATTTTTATATAAGGCGTTTTTATATATAGGGCGTCGTCTGCAATCTTTTTCATGTTGAAGGGATGTTTTGTGTCCAAGACATGCCTGTCAGTGTAAAGGACACCTTAAATTTTAACTTGTCCACTTTCTGCTGCTGTTATATTTTTCTGATGGTTCGTTGTAAAACGAAATTGTATCTAGTAAATTTAGCAAAATGCGACTAAAATTGTTTAGTTTATTTTCAAGGGGATATTCCAATATTAATATTCAATATTAATATAATTGCAATTTAATTATTAAATTTCTGTCACCTCACAAAATAAAATACTCATAAATGCCCAAGTCTTTTGTCTATAACAATTTTTCATATTCTCTTTGTATGCCCCAAAATGAGAACATTTATAACAAACGGCGTATCTGGCATACCCGAGTTGTCTACTCCTAAATGTTTAAGTCTCAAGCAAACAATAACCTTTTTTTCTTTTCGGTTAAAATCTCTATGTAATAAAATCGCCATAAATACCTACTACTCAGGAGAAAACACAAAAAAAGAAACTTCAAAGTTTTGAAGCACAAAAAAATCCCTGATAATACGAAAACGATGTTTAATTAAAAATAAAAAAAAGCAGCAAACATCATTAACAAGATTTCCTTTCAAAATTTCTTTTTATGTATCGCCATTCAAAACAATACAAAACAGTTTCCCTTTTCACAAAGAAGAAAGTCCTACAAAAAAAAACAAACCAAAAGAAATTCATTTGTCCATTCACAAGGCGAGGAAATATGGCAAAGAAATTGACTCAAACTCCCGACACTTGTGCAAATCCTTTCCAATAAAATGCGCACAAACGCGCAAAGGACCTAACGAAAACTTTAACAACGAACCATCATTACGAGTATTGACTACATTCAAGTCTGAGCAGTTTCTGCCACTGCTTTGATCCTGTACGAGCCACCATCGTACGACTTTGCATAAAGTTTTGTTTTAATAAGTTTTATTTTATACCAATAACGGCTAAAATGGAGCTCTGCAAACATTCAAAAGATGGTGGCTGAAAAGAAAAGTGCATTGTTATTCACGTCTAGAAGTTTCGACCTTCTTTGCTGGAGTGTTAACAAAACTGCCAAAAGGAACTTTTTCTTTTCCTGTGTGTCCGCGTTAGTTGGTGCTGGAAAGCTCACTCGAGAGGAGTTGACTGTTATGCAAGGACTTTATAATTCAAAATTGTAAAGTGGATAAAATTACTAATGGTCTGAGCAAATCTCAGTTCAGAATGCAGTTTATTAATTAATTCATTAAGTGTGTGATGACACAATAAGATGCGATAGTGTTGCATGCAGATCCTTAGTAACAAGATTTTGATACGGCTCACCCCAAAACTTTGTGTGGTTTGGAAAAAAAATCATGAGCACATTTTGGTCAAAGGTTGTTGGGAAGTTAAAAAAATCTACAACACTCCCCGCAACTGGCCGGAGTCGCTCCTAGAGGGTTAAAATGAATGACCGACACCAGTCATTTTTCCCTTCTAACCCCATCTTTACCCCTAAAGGGCTCCAATACAAAAATAATTTTTTTATAAAATTTGCTACCACCGCTTATACTGCCTAAAAGGCGCCCTTTGAGGAGTTATATGTATGACCGACCCCCGATGTTTTTGCAAGCCCCAACAGTCTCCCAAAACATATCTACCCTCTATCTTCAACCGTTGAGGAGATTTGACTGTATTCAAGTGCACTGAATGCAGCAAAGTTATGTATGTAAATAAATATGAGTGAATTTCTTAATTATATAAGAGGTACCAAGAGGGGTGTGCCAAATGTTTTGGTTTTCTCAGGTTCTGTCTACTATTGTAATCCCATAAGTACATATAGGATAATATTAATACTGGTAAATTTTCATAAGGATCAGTGAAGGTTAGCTCAAGTTATTTTATTAGGGACATGGGGAAATCTACTTAAAACTAGTAAGAAAGTATGAGTCGGGCAACCCGACTTACATATACCATCACCCTCAGTACAAAAAAATTTTCTATTAAACTAATATAATTACCCGATTTCTAAAGTGGGAGGAGTGGTACATTTGTATAGGAGGTACCAGAAGAGGAGTGGCTAGACTTCCAATTTTTTTTTCAAAACTTTATCCTGTTAAAGCTTTACTAAATACAGAATTTGGGTACGATCCAGTTGGGTGTATTGATATTATTACTCGATCCGGCCGACCTAGAAATTCGAGGGCTCCCGAAAAAGTAGAGCGTCTGTTCGTGAACAACTTAGACTCTCCACTTGAAATCGTTCTAGCGTCTTACAAGTGCCCAAAACAGCTTTAAACCACATTTTTCACCTGTCATACCGTCATAATTAACGATACGGACAGCTTGTCTACTAAGACCCCAGTCGGTCCAAAGCTATCTTTTCAGTTGCCGATAGCAATAACCAGCTTTCCTTTCAACCTATCTGCAGCGAACAACTTCCGTTCGCTTATGGCGACACCCATGGCGATAGATCGAGACCGACCCTTAACCAAAATGAGTAAATCATCAGCATAAGCGCAAAGTTTGCTCTGATCATCTAGCTGCCATAGCAAGGGATCCATCATGAGGTTCCATAAAAATGGGCCATAGATGGATCCTTGCGGACAGCCACGAACAACATCGAGCTCCACTAAACTAAATATTTGCGCCAACTACCAGAAAAATAACAATCATATAAAACATATCTCCCTCATTATATGTTGAGCATTCTTGGACAGAGTAATGTTATATTAAAAAAAACTTAATTTCCCTTTACACCCCATGAATGCGCTTTCTATTTTAGATTCACAACAAACGGCACCTACTTGTTTAGCGACGAGTGTGAACGTCACTGTTTGAGAAGCTTTTACTAGACATGCCGATTATCTAGACATGTATACTGAGAATTTGCTGTCCACAAAGATGTAGATGACTGGAACCTGGAATCGAACCACAGATCTCCCGCATGGTAGTCGCGTGTTCTAACCAATATAACACGGCCGGTCCCCTTAAAATATGAGCGCTATTATCAATATTTCGCTTGAACAATATTTCCTTTGCAGTTTTTTACTTAGGTGACCATTTATACTGTGAGCCTTTATATTGTTGTTACGTTTTTGTACATAACCTTATCCAATAGTTTTTGTACATAACTTTATCCAGTAGTTTTTGCCAATTCTATAATCTGGTATACATTTGACAAACAACTCTTAATTTTTCACGAGTGTATCCAAATTTCATGCAGTCTGCCAGCCAATAATAATGCAAATTTACCAAATGAAAATAGTAAGACTCTGCGTCTTGCGTTCTGGCTAAATTCTATAGAATTTCATAAGAATTAGAATTGCAGCCAACTATACTCTATAGAGTATGTATACTACTATATACATACAATCAAAGAAGTTTCCAAAAGTGCATATCTCATTGACAGTTCTTTATGGCCACATAAACTGTATGACTGCAAGTAAGACTGCTCTTGTGACTGGCTGGTTGGTCGTACGTGCGATTATGCTCTATATAGATCTACTATAGGTAGTTAAGTCTCTGTTTTCCATTCACTTTTCATTGAGATATTTCGGTGTGCAGAGTTGTTTTTTAAACAGTTTTATATAATATTTTAAACATAAAATACACGTTCACCACTCTGGCGTTGGCAGTTTCCTCGCCAGCAACTGTTTAAGACACTTTTTGTCAACTTTTGTTGTTTTGAGTTTGTCAGCACTTTGGCTGCTCTGTTGGCTAGCTTTGCGTCTTTTGTTTCAATTGTTTCTTCTGGCAGCTATTTCTTCTGCTGCTGCTTTTTATTCCACTCTGTTGGTGCGCACTTAATGAAATCTTTTTGTCATCTGTTAGAAACTTTTCGCAAAAGTAAATGGGCCTCTTTAGTTGTAAGTGAAAGACCAACTTTTGCCTCCTCCACCAACACTACAAGTGATACGAAGATAACTCTTTGACTCTGGACGTTCCTCAGTTGGGTGTAATGACAGTAGCTACCAATGGCTACTCATAATCACAGCGAATGGGATATGAAATGTAGAAGACAGCAGAAGCTGAAAACTAAATCAGAGACTGTAACTGAAACTCAAATGTTTTTCAACACCCAAAACCAGAAGAAAATACAAACAAACAAATGAAAAGCCATGTAAAGATTGGCAAATATGTTGCATTTTATGATTTCCTTTCAGCTGCTGTGGGCAAAAACAAAAACATGTGAAAAGTTTCCATCTTTGAGTTGGGTGGTGATAACTTTAAATGGCAACTTTAAGCAACATTAGATACGCATATTCGAATGTATGTTGAACACAGTGATTATGCAGACATTGTAAACTAAAGCAAATTTGTGGAATTCAGCGAACATGTGAATGAATTGATATTTGATTGGCAAGATTTATCATTCAACCCAGAGAAGGTCTATCGTATGCTAATGCCAAAAAAAAAATCAATAATTCGAATAATCCATTAACTTTGAATTCTTGTCAGAACAACATTTGCTGGTGCGGATAATCTCTGGTTCAGCCCAACAACATTCATTACTAATTCGTGATTCTTTTTAAAGATACATGACGAGTATTATAATATGGGCATCCCGCAATCCATTGCTATTTTTGATGGTTTTTGCTAGTCTCTATGTACCTATTGGATCTGGAATGCTGTTATAGAATAAAGTTTAGCCTATTGTTTCATATCTCATACAAAATTGGGCAAATGCGACAAACATTTTGTATATGTTCATGCAAAATTGTGAAAAATTTACTTTTGTCCTCCATATCATGCAACTGAATGGTTATTCATAAACTATTATGTCTAATGTCTTATGTTTTTTTGAAAAATTGCCGAATATAGGCCATTTGTATCATCGGTAGTTCCACGGTCACGTCTAAAATCATCAAACCACTAAACTATGTGCCATTATTTAATTAGATGAATCATCAGCGACGTCGGGTTACAGAAACTTAGCCATTTAAGTCCAAAAACTGAGTTTTAAGCATAGAGCAATATTATACAGAGACACCAACTCTCTCGCGAAAATTAGGTTTCATAGGCTCGAGCAAACTGGAGGGGAAATGTTTGAAAGAAGGGACAATGTGGATTGTGTGTTGCGCGTGGTAGAAGGAGATTTAAATAACATTTCTGATCAATATTCAAGAAAAGGAGTGTTATATCTCCACTCCCAACATCGAACATGTTAGTATTCGCTTGAGCCTATTCACCAAACAGACGTCTAACTTGAACTTAGGGATAGTCGGAAACCAATTTATTTTAAGTCGATGAAGGTGAAAAGGCAAAGATCTTACATTGTCATTGTTATGCAATTGCGATGACATGTAAGGGTGTTTCAGTACGTATAAATTTAAATAGGGAACGGCACAAGGAGACACTAAGACAGGCGAGATAGCTATTTAAGCGAAAAAAACGCGGCTGAAGGAATGTGAGGACAAGGATATAGGGCGAGAATATCCCGCCTGAAAAATAATAAAGCAGCCGGTGCCGACGGACTTCCGGCGGGGCTTTTCAAGTCCGGTGGCGAGGAGCTGATAACGAGCATGCAACAACTCCTACGCACGGTTTGGCTTAATTAGTGCATGCCCGATGATTACAATCTGAGCGTATTATACCCTGCGCTCAAAAAATGTGATCCAAGTGTGTGCTCCAACTACCGCGGGATCAGCCTTTTACCCGTCGCATATAAGGCCCTGTCGAGTAGGCTATATGAAAGACTAAAGCCGGTGTTATCCAAACTAATCGCGCCTTAGCAGTGTGTAATTAGGCTTGGTAAATCAACAACTGACTAGATATTCAAACTTCGGCAAGTTAAGGAAAAGACTCAAGAGAAACCGATCGACACGTACCATCGATGCCTATAAAGCTGCCTTCGACAGCCCGCTACGGAAGAAATTATTGGTTGAGTTTGATGTTCCAGCGAAGCTGATACGCATTTGCGGAATGACGTTGACTGACACGAAGTCGTCAGTGAAGATTGGAAAGGACCCATTCTATACCAGACGAGACCTAAAATACTTTTCAACATAACGATGTAGATGATAATGAGGAAACAAAAGCCACATGCTGCTCGCGTACGATGATGACGTAGACATCACGGTCGAAAACTGCACACTGACATTGACGTGATCAAAACTCCGTTGGAAAGACCAGGTTACTGAGAACCTTGCAGAACTTGGTGTAACTAAGTGGAGAAGAAGCGCAGAAGATCGAAGGGCTTATAAGTTTAACATGTGGTATATAATCCAAATGATTGCAAAGAAGTGCCTGCTAAATAAATAAATAAAAATCTGATTGGCGGACCCTTTAGAAGTCTTTACATTACAAAATAAATAAAATGCATCGTTATATAGGGACCGGCCGTGGCATAGTGATTAGAACATGCGACTACAAAGCGGGAGTTCCGTGGTTGGATCCCGGCTCTAGTCATTTACATTTTTCTTGCATTGCCGGCGCCCTTGTTGTTGTCGCAGTATATGTGTCGAGTCAATCGGCATGTCTAGTAGAAGCTTCTCAAACCGTGAAGTTCGCACTCGTCGATAAACAAGTAGGTGCCGCCTGTTTTGAATCTAAAATAAAAATCTCATCTGGTCGTTCATTCAAGGGGTGTAATGGGAAATTTAGTAACGCTTAAATATATTCTGCGTGTAAGAGACCGTTATTAATAATTTTTAACAACCAGCCAGGATTCTAAATAATAAATAAGTAAAGAAGATAAAAACTGGTTGTCAAAACCACAGTACCAAACTAACTGAAACCATCTAAACATTGCATGTTTGTAATTTATCAACGAAATATGTGTAGATTTAATTAATTGTGCATTTGGAAAACGACTTTTAATTAATGTTTGTGTTGTACGCAGATGTACGACCAGATCAGATCGAGTGTGAGAAACTTACATTTTGGCAAGGACGTTCATCGGACAGCAGTCGAACGGCACCACGACCCAAAGCCTCACGTTTACGTTGCGCCGAAAATATACGCAGCTCTTTACGCTCCTCATCACTTAAGGAGTGGCAATAGCGGACCTGTCAAAGAGAAAATGAAATGGTTTTTTTTGTTAAATGAACATACATTTGCATATATGGTGTAGATTATATTAATTGAACGCAGTTGGAGTAACTGTTAACAAACACAAGTGTTTTAATTAATCCAAAGACACACTCAATGTAGTTGATTGCAGTTCTCCAATAACATTAGCAAAAATGTCGTTAAAAAAACAATTTTAAAAATTGTAGTTATAGCTATTATAAGCTGCATGGTACTATAATTCATATGAACATTTTGTTTAAAAACCAAAATATATTGTTAAAAATTTGCTTACGATTCAAATACTGTTGCCCCATTTGTCGTCTTAGTGTCGGACACATTTAATAAACAAACAAAAAAAACTAGTATACTAATTTGCAAACACGTATGATAACTTCTTACAATGCTTCTGTGCAACTATTAACATTGTTGCAAGTTGTTATGGTGGGGCGAATAAATCATACGTTCACAACGTTGTCACACTTCCTGGCATTAAGAAGCACGCACCTCAGCACATAGTCTTTGATTTATTATTTGTTAACATAGATCTTTTCTTTGTCATGCTAATGGCCTACTATTTTCGACTTCCTGTAAATGCCGTTTGGCTGCATACGATGCAAAACAAAGTACTCATCTAAATTATGACCATATGTCATAAGTGTTAAATGATGACCAAATGATGTCGTTAACTTGTTCTTGTAGTAGTCCATAGATGTATCAAAGAACCATGGAAATGTCTTAAGATTAGCTTTAAAATAAAATCAGTGCTTAGGTTATGCTACTGGATTTTATAGACATTTGTTGTAAAGAATATGAAAGATATTTTCTTAATAAGTATCAAAATTGATTATTAACAACAAGATAATGCACAAAATAGAATGAAAAGTTGAATGTTCTCTAACAACCATTGGTTGATATTTATAAAGTCTTCTTAATATTACATAATAGTAATGTATCGGAAGTTAATATGTTATTCAATTTAAGCTGTGATTAGTTTTTTTTATCTATTTCTTTAGATTTTGACAATTATCTAGCAACCATGAGAACTTACCTCATTATCCTGCGGTGGCAGTTGGTGCAGCAGCTGTTTTATGCGATACTTTTCACCTGGACTATTGACATACGGCACCTTATCATCGGCCAATTGTGAGAAGTATAAACGTACCTGGAAGTGATTAATGCAAAAAGCGCGATTAATTAATATCAAATGCAATACTTATAGACTGTGTTCATATAAAAATAAATAGTCTCATAATGTTGCCATTTTAGGTGGCCTTTGTGCACCCCAAAAAAATGTTGTCAATTTATCAATTTATTATGGTCAAAACTTGTACATGTTGGTATATTTGGTTATAGCCATGTTAGTCGAGGTGCACTCAACGGTCTCTTTTGACTCCTAATAAACTATGCACTGTCTGTCGCTACGCCCGATTGTCTGACTGTGATGTTTATCAATGCAGACATACACTGGCCTGGCAAACAAAAAAGTACTTTCACTCTTCGAGTCATGACAATTTGGTCAATTTCGATTAAAAAGTAATGACGAGCCATGCATCACTTTTGCCCGTATCACACTTATGGCTGTGTAGCCATTGCAACAATGGCTGTCCTCGAGCGTTATCACAACACTCGAGTCGACGGCGACAATTGCCCGTTAGATGGCTACACTCTCAAGTGCCCTCAGGCTGCAAAAGCACCAACTATTTTCTCCCCTTTCCCCCTCCCACGCTTGTGCCACCCGGCCGCCACCATCATCATCATTTCACATCCTCCAGTAGTTTATTGTCGTGGCACTCGCTCACTCACTCATGCTGTGAGTGCATCAATTCCAGGGGTGTTCAATTAGTTACCATCACCATCGTCATCGCCAGTCATCCTTAGCGTTGGTGACTTTGCCACGCTGCTTGGATTTATTTCCACCAAATCGTTGTTGTAGTAGTTCCCTCGCTGGTGGGAGCAGATTGTGTGTTATTTCTGTAAAATTTATTACCGTACATTTGGTCTGCGCTATGTTACCAGTACGGGTTGGCTGTTTCATGGACGGCGATTTAGGATATGACTGAGGGTGTGTGTGTGTGCTGTATGAGGCTACTTCAATAGTAGAGGGAGTCGCATTATTAATTGCACTTGCCGTTGCGAGATACAGTTAGAAAGAAAAAAATGGCCAAACTGTTTGGGGTTTTGCAGATAAAACACATGTGAACATACACTGAGTGTAAAAAATAAATGTACAGCGATTCACTTATTTTCGCTGCATTCTATTCGTCCCGTATATACGTTTTGTCATACAAATTTAGACGCACCAAGGTTAACTTAATTTCCCTTTGCACCCCATGAACGAGGTATGGGATAGCTTCTCGCGTTGTAGATTCACAACTAACGGCACCTACTTGTTTATCGACGAATGCGAACGTCAATGTTTGAGAAGCTCTTACTAGACACGACGATTGAATCGACGCTTAATACTGCGAAGTTGCTGTCAACAACATTCGAGGGGAGCCGACAATGAAAAAAAATCTCCCGCATAGTAGTCGCGTGTTCTAACCACTATGCCACGGCCGGTCCCAAGGTTAACGTCGACAATTTTAACCGGTAGTACTACAGGACAGTGTAAGAATGAACTACACATCCAATTGATGTCCTTCATATTTATTTGACAGATTATTCAAATATACCTTACAACACATAATTTTGGGACTCAATTTTGAGAATTGAACGTGAAAATAGACACAAATATAAGAACTTTTGCACCATTCGTTTGGTCAATTTGGTTGCATTAATTATTTAATGGACATACACATTTTTTTGCTCAAGGTGAATTTTAAGCACTTTTTCTATATTTTAATACGGTTATATCTCCGTATACCGTACGGAATACAGTATTTACCGCTTATATGCACTTCGTAATTTGCTCGACTTTTAGTGCATATAAGCGGGAAATGCATTTACCAAAACTCGGTTATATGCATTTGCAGTGCATGTAGAAAAACTCGCTTAGTTGCATCGGTGGTGCTTATATAAAAAATATGTTACGTACATATGTATTTAGTAATACATGCACCAGAAGTTCAGAAACGTAAAATGTAATTGTAAAAACAGAATATGGATGCACATTGCTAGTTTGTTTTGTGTTTTTAATATTTTTATTGAGATCAATATTTACATATGTATGCATGTAACTATTTGAATTTTGTAAATTCAATTTCATTAAATACGTATTAATATGTACATATACAATATATAATAGTATATTATACATATGTATTATAATTTTTTTGAGATCAGTGCTTTGACTTTAAAATTATATTTCACCTTAAATCCAGTCGGTTTTTAATTAATAATTTAAAAAAATAAATAATTTAAAGTTAAAAGTTTAAGATTTGAATGCAATTCATATGTTTTTTTGTAAATGCTCTTAGCTTAAATACGTACATTTTCCTTATTGATGGTAAAAAATTTAGACAGTGCATATATGAGAATTTTTTACATGCAATTTCTCAAAATCCTACATAATTTTGGTGCATAAATGCGAGAAATGCATATAGGCGAAATGCATATATTAAAAAATATTGCGTGTATTTTATATACAAAAGAAAGATTGTTCAATTTCGGCTGCATATAAACGATAAATGCTTATAACCGGCGTGCATATAAGCGGTAAATACTGTATCTGTTTTGCGTCTGAAGCATAGTTGCACATGCAGAACAAACCCAACCGAAAAACTGTACCCAGTGCCTTAAAAATACATTTTTTTTTTGCTGTTTGCAGAGTGGCTGGAGTAATTTTGACCGATTTTGCTGATCTCAAACTTCGTTTAGAAAATAGAAGTTGTATACAAAATTTCAGGTTAACTACGGCTGTAATTTCAAGGCAGTACCCAAAAAAGGGGGAGTTTGTATGGTAGGTAGGAATAGTTTTTGACAGATTTTGTTCCGCTTGGAACTTAACCTCTGCTTTGAGGATATACGTTTTCGTTCCAAATTTCAACTCGGAATTTCTTAAATTACAGCTGTTTTCGCGGTGAAAGGCAGACAGACAGACGGTCTGGACGTCAATCCACGCCTCTACTGGTACCTCCCATACAAATGTACTACTCCGCTCACTTTAGAAATCGAGGAATAATATCTATACACATTATGCGATCGTGCTCAAATTCTGAATTTTGTTAAGCTATAACAGGAAAAACTTTCGGAGGAAAAATTTAAAGTACAACCACGCCCTATCTGGTAACAAATGTATCATTTCGTCCACTTTTGAGATCGAGTAATAATATTATTAATACGCACAACGCTACATCAGCCTTGTGGTACCTCCCTTTCAAATGTTTCATTTCGCTCACACTAGAAATCAAGAAATAATAATGTACCCAACGCGATAGTGCCCAAATTTTGTATTTCGTTACGCTAATTTTATGATTTTACTGAAGGTGAGTGACCAGACGTGGTATGACGGTTAGAACACGCGACTACCATGCGGGAGATTTCAGGTTCAACTCGTGGCTCCAGTCATCTACAAAATTAAAGTTTCCTTCATTGCCGGCCCCCTCGATGTTGTCGTCAACAACTTTGCAGTATTAGTGTCGAGTCAATCGGCATGTCTAGTATAAGCTTCTCAAACAGTGACGTTCGCATTCGTCGATAAACAAGTAGATGCCGTTAGTTGTGAATCCAAAAGAAAGCGTGTTAATTCACAACAACGCGAGAAGCTATTCAATACCTCATTCATGGAGTGTGAAGGGAAATTAAGTTTTTCAAGAGGGTATATGTAAGTCGGTTCCGACTGAAACTTTCTCACTTGTTTTTTCTGCTATTCAATATCAACAACTTTGCTTCGGAAACAAAAGGAAGTTCCGTGCGGTATACCGAGATAAACCTATGTTAAAATATTGATAAGTGCTTGAGCAAAAAAAAGTCGTATGACCATTAAATTATTTATGCAGCCAACTTGACAAAACGAATGATGCACAATTTCTTATTTTTGGGGCTAATTTCACGTGTAATTCTCAGAATTAAGACCCAAATCAGTGAGCTGGAAAATTGTTAATTAGTAATGCTATTGTAAAGTTTTCCTTTATATTTTTTTAATTTTTAATTTTTATATGGAAAAAATCGAAAATCGTCTTCGTAAATGGACCAAATGTGCCAAATGCATTGGTTTAATGGCCTATAACCATCCTCGGATTATTGCTTTTGGAATGATACAGGTTTGGGACACAACGATTGGAAGGTTTCCAAGTCTACAGCGGTCATAGGTAGAAACAATTTTTTGGTTTTATATACAGTTTTGTGCGAAATAATAGGGACAGTAGCACTAAATATGGAAATTTAAATTAATAATTTGCATAGTGCCCTTGGTTATAGGCACCTAGCTTAATGTTTATGCCATATAAAAACGGGTTTTGTTGTGTTTTAGAATTCATTGTGGTTTTATTTTTATTAATTTACTATTTTAAGTATAAAATATTAAATTATCATGTAAAAAAATAAGGAAACTTCTCGTTCTTATACAGAATAATGGTAAAAACAAAAAAGTAAGACCAGATTTCTTCTACGAAGGCTAGGTAAATGTGTTTTAATACTTTGATGGCGATACTTTGCTTTGCAAGATTGCTTGGCGCCGTCTATGAATGGAATTGACTTAGTTCTGATAGATTGAAAATGGTATAGAGTACCAAAGAGACTGAACGAGTGGCATAGTTTATCAGAGTTGGACGGACTTTTTCCTCTTATTCGTGTTTTTACGACATTCCAAAAATTTTCTTCCGGATTAAAATCTGGAGACTCTGGGGACCACTCCAAACACTTATGTTATTGTCCTTAAACCATGATTGTGTGTATTTTGCCGTGTGTCTGGGGTCCTTGTCCTGTTGGAATAGCCATCGAATTGTTTCCAGCTTATTATTCGGAAAAATTTCTACGTAATTTGCAGCTTTCATGATGACCTCTATACGAACAAAGGCCCCACACCATTATACGAAAAGGTCGTTGGAATGATCTAATATTCTTCTTTTTTAAACCGTTTATAAAAATAAAATTAGTTTCAATCAGACTGAGTTATCAGCCCATAAGTGGGGACCAGAAATATCGGATTTTGAACTGTACGTCAAGATTTTGAGTGTGTTAGATAACTTTGGTTTACAGATTCATGTTGTACTCGACCAGACCTACACCATTTTGTAACAGTGTGTTATTGTTAACACCCTTCAGTTGTCATTGGTTCTGTGCAACAATCTTTCGATTGTTACGATTGCAAACTTTATAGTATCTAATGTATCGTACATCAATTTTTGACTATTACTGTATATCAGTTTACTTGTGTGTGTGTGTGTGTGTGTGTGTGTTTATCAGTAGAATAACGAATTGAAACCGAAAGCTGGAATTGCATGAATTCGCTGCATTTTACAGATTATTGGGTGGGTCTGGTGATTAATTCGAAACTATAAAGCTTAAAAGCGTCCAGGGTATTTATGTTCCACATAGGTCCGCCCGCAATCTATGCAATGATTGATATCCCATGAACGTATATTTATGGGCGGGGAAGGACTGGCAATAGAAAAATATCAAAGACTTTTTTTCCAATTACTTACATACATGCTGTAACTTTTAAACAATGCATTTAATATTTAAATAAATAAAATTAAAGTTGTTTAGATTTCAAGTATATGGATTTGATCATTTTTACGCATATATGCTATAATTTTTATTTCTAAATTGTTGTTATGAGGCTCAACTACTGACGAGATTGCTACTAATCACTTTCTAATCCACATTCATTAAATCCATTCAATAATATGCCAAAATTTTGGAGCATATGAATTGCAAACCAAAGCACCAAACTGTAAAGCACAATATTTTCACCCATACTTGTTGTCCTCTAACTCCGGTGCAACGGCGAAGTCAACGTTGCAACCAAGTCGAAACAAAATAAATGTTGTGTCTCTCAATTTAATTGCACCTTCAATAGTATGCAACCTCATATGGATTTGTCGAATTAATTTTATAGTTTTACCTTTCTCTCTCACAGCCTCTTAGGCCATTATCAATTATTGATTGGAATAGCCGTAAATGTTAAGAAACGCAATTAAACACGCTTTCGCTGAAAACAAATCGATTGGTATTGTGCGGAAATTTGGAAAATCTTGAAAATTTTCAGTTGAGTGGATATCTGTGGAACTATGGTTTCGTCGTTCGAAATTCAATCGTTACAATTTTAATTCGTCTCTAATGAACAAAAATTTTTACACGTCCACCAGACCAAATCACCCATGGAAATTGCTTGAAAACCAATTCCCATTAAGGTATCTGAGGAAACAGGTGGTTTGTGGCGGAGTACATTTTGGTTGTGGACACCAGTGGAGTGAGTGAGTGAGTGAGTGGTGGCCATCAATGATTCAATGATTTACTGTGCGGTTCACTGAGTGGCGTAAGCCGTAGCAGGTAGTAAACAACGGAAAGTTATTAGACAGTAATTTTGTCCAAATAGAAATGCTTAATGGTTAAATACAAAATTACGACCGCGCACTTGTTCCTGAGTTTGCACGGGTAAAACTTTCAATTTATGTCTACTGAAGCGGTCGAAGTCTTTATGGGGAAAAGTTGTCGAGCTGTGAGTAATTGTGATGTGATGGCGCTGGGGATTACGATGACTATGACTGCGATGAGTATAATGTTGCATTAAGCTAATGGGCAATGTGGTTGGTATGTTTTATATGAACATAAAGTGACACAAATGCTTACAATGTCTCATATGTGCAGATATGTAGTATGTGAAATACAAACAAAAGTTGCGAAAGATTCAAATATTTTGTTACATATCACATTTAACAGTTGTAAATGGAGCATTAACAGACTGGATTATAATTACACATTTTCTACAATGCACTAGCAAATAGAGTGATTTGCGTCGATGGTTTGTGGTACGATTCGTATACAGGCACTAAAATTAGGTATTATCACGAACAAACGTGCAATAGTTTACACAAGCGGATCTGTCAAATTGACTAACATTTTAGATGGGTTGAATGTTCAGGCATTTTATTATATGTATTGCAATTAGCGACACTTTGTTGCGTTATATAAGCAACACATGGTAAAAGGTCACATATTGATGATAAAGGAGAGCATATTTTTCATACGATATCTTTTATTTCTATTAAACTATAGTGAATAATTTCTCTTCCTGAGACACATCTGACTTTAAGTAATTTAGAAAAGTTATTAGAAGGGCAACCGGAAATATGCTCTCAAAACCGTGTTTTATGCACTTGAAATATGTCCTAAAAATAGAAAAATATGCTTTCAAAATCATAAAATATGCTCTTAAAAAATTTAAGTCACACAAATGTTCTTCTTTATCATCGATTAATGCACTAAGGGCCTTTAAAATTCCTTTAAAATGTTTGGCATAATAATTAATTGATTTAAGCCATGTTCCCATAAGTGTAGTTATAGGTTCTGGATGTAATGCAAGGTCTGGAAACATTTGTTTAAAAAGTTCCGCTCTACATTGGGCTTTCAAAAATACTTTCATGATATTAGTAATAGCTTTAATCACGTTTTCATATAATTTCCTAATACCATGAGACCAAGGGCAATACATGTCACATGCGTCACTTTGGAATAAAATGCCACTATAGCTTTTGCAACCTTTACCATTTATGGAGCTGCATCCGTCACAAAGAGCAAAATATTATTCTTATTAAAGCTAACGTCCACATTTTTGATGACGTCATCAAACAGTTAAGCAATTGTCCATGCAGTCCATGTACACAGCTTTTAAATGGTTATTTTAACTATTTCAGATGTCTCTTGGTAGTCCATGTATTCCTCAAATATATATTCTTGTTTCTCATATTGTAAAGTGGGATGTCAGCAGACACAAAAGCTCATCACTAAAGAGTACATTTATAAAAATTGTGAAAATTTTCCTTATTATTGTGGATAATATTTTCGAATAAGTTAAACGAAGCCGAAGTTAAACAAAAAAATAAGATTTTTAATAGTTTTTGCTCTTTATTTTTATGCTCTAAAAAATGTTAAATATGCTTAAAAAAGAATATTTTTTTAAATATGCCCTTAAAACCAAATTATACTAATATATGGCTTTATGAATAAAATATGCATATATGCTCTAACAAATAGGTGTCAAAACACTTGTAAAAGCATGAAACATATTAACACCTTAACCAATTTATTAATATCTCGTTCTGAAAAAAATATGCATTTTCAAATTTCCAGTTGCCCTGGTTATTAGTAAGGGTAAGTTTAGATTTTCGAATATTTAACGACACACTGTGACCTGCCTTCAAGGCTATTGATAAATATATTTCCTTAAAATATAAAAAATACTTTGGAGACTGTGTAATTTTCTGACCGATACTTTTATGATATCATATTTCAATTAAAGAATGACCGATCTATTATTTTCAAGTCTAACGACGTTCTAATTTTGCAAGATATGGCTTCTTCTACTTTTTCCTTATAAATATTTGATTCTCAGCAACCATAAAAAAATAACATAAAAACATGAGTTTGAAACTTACCATTATATTCTGTGGCACTTTAAATTTGACAGGTAAGTGTTTAATGTTGAGTTTGGAATCTAGTTAATAAATCTAGTAATTTTCAGTCCATTTTTTTAGAATTTAAATTTTAGATAATCATATTGGGGTTCGACTTCCGACATAACTAAATCTACATTAATTTAATTGTGACGTCTCTTCTTTTTTACTGACATCACTTCGATGGTCCGAGTTCGATTTAATCTATCTTGTACAATTCTTTTAAGAAACCCATATTCGGTATCGTTATTAAGTTATAGGTCCCGTTTGAAAGTCTAAAATTGGAAGCGTGTTAATATACATATTGTCAAATACATTAAGCAATTCCTTGTTGTATAAATGCGATGCAAAGAAACGTTTCGTTCAAGATGCAGAAGCAGATCATTAAACTCCTACCGATTTGAATAGCCTACTTTCTTCCTGAATACGCATATTCATATGAGAAGAACTTATACAAAGTTTGTGAACTTTCCCTATCACAGATTTCAAGACATCGACACATACTGATCCCCCAGGAAACTTAAAAGGGTCTATTGGAGAAATTGAAACAACCGACGAAGAATAGGCTAAAATTTGGGTGGCGAATGACATATTGCTACTGCACGCTAAACCGAAGTACCGCAGGAAAGAGTTTGACACCAACTAAAAGGGCATCAGTAAGCTTGATTCCGAACCTATATGACCACTAACGACCATATAAACAGTCGGTGGGACGGTAGGACTAAGGCCTTACTTCAAGAAGCCCTTAGATAAATTAAATCACGTCCTATTTAGGAAAATCACTCGCAACCTCATAAGCCTTATTAAGAGTTTTTACCGAATCGCATTTGTATGGGAGGTACCAGAAGGGGTAAACCGATTTAGTCCATACTCATTTCAGAATCCTAGTTTCATAAGCGAACATCTTTCGCAAAATTTGAATGAATTCAGTGTACTTACAAAAAAGTTATGTATGTAAAACTATAAGGGTTAATTCGGTCATTTGTATAATGGGAGGTACCAGAAGAGGTGTGACAAAGGTTTCGGTTTTCTTAAGGTTTATCTACTTTTGCAACATAAATAAACTGACCAAATTCAAATATCCTCCGATCTTCTGTTTGGAAGTTATGAAAGAAATATTAATTATCCAAAAATAGGTAATTTTGTATGGGAGGTATTAGAAGGGGTGGGGATATTCTGCCCATTTACAAACTCATAAGTTAGTTTTGAAAAATAATAATACTGGTAAATTTGCATACCGATCAGTTAAGGTTAACTCGAGTTATCCTGCCCACCAGCCATCCAGACAGATGGACATAGCTCAATCGTCTTAAAAAGTCCTGAAACGAATTTGGTCTGATGATACTTGAAGTCTTACTCGTCTCCTTTCTCCTCAAGGAGATTTTTTTTTTATTGCATAACATTTTAACCCGTGCGTTTGTATTGCGATATTTTTTTTTGAATTTTGTAAAACGGACTTAAATGACCTATGAACATTGCAGATATAGTCTTAAAATGCGACTTAAAATTCTGTTGAAAATATCCTAACACAGAATTAAGTTTAAAGACTATTGTACTATTGAATTTCAAGTGCAAACCAACTGATCTTACAGATTTTCTTAATTTCTCGAATCAAAATTTTCTAAGAAACATAAACGCATTAATGCGATGTGTAGAGAAACAATATTCATGCGAAATACGGAAAAATTTGCAACAATTTCATATCTTCCACGTAGATTTTTCCAAACGGACCGACAAGTTTACAGCCTAAGCCACGATGTCGAACGTTAACATTCGCTTGCGTTTTATGCGGTAAACAGCAAACTGTAATATGTATAACAAATCAGCTGTCTATCGCATTAAAAGCAAGCGAACGTTAACGATCGACATTGTGTCTTAGGTTGTTTAATTTTTTTCTCGCTTTTTGATTTTCCCGACTATGCAGTTAATTTTATGCTTTGTCTTTGGGCCACATCATGGTATTTGTAGCCTTCACAGTTTAAACCACTCTGTCAATTGCAATTCATATATCTTAACAACAATTGCTGACAAATTTCATTATGCAAGCAGTATACAACTTCACAACCAAATTGCAATAACATTTGTTATCATATGCAAATGTGTGAGAAACTCTCCCTCTGCCTTCAGGAGGTTCCTTTTATTAACTCAAACCAAGATATTGTTGCTATCATTTATCCAGCATAGTAGTCATCAAATGACATTTATTATGTAGCCGGCGAAACTTACCTGGTCCGGTCTGAGTCCCGGTGGCACCCATGTGTACTCTTCCAATGCACAGCCACTGTCATCATCCGACTGGGAATTCCGTTGAAATTCTAATTGCTGATGATGACTGTGTAAATAGGCTGTCGTCTTGTAGTTGGCACGCAAGGGCGATGTAATCGAGCTGAGCGGCAGATTAGAGGGCGGCTGGCAGTGTCGACGCTGTGGTGGTGGACCGCCGCCCACAAAATGTATTGATGTGGCTGTGTGACTGCTGCCGCCATTGCTGCTACTTGACGCTGGGTCAATGTGGCTGGTGCTGCTGGGTGTGGGTGTGGCATTTGAGGACGATGTGGGCGTTGAACGTTCGTTATTGTTCAAATTGTGATGCGGATGAGGCTGTTTCTGTTGCTGGGCGAGCTGGCTTAATGTGGTATCAGCTTGTAATTGATAGGCCGGCAAGTGTACTCCAGCTGCCTCCAATTGTAACAGTTCGCTTTCGGTTTGTGTGTAATAATCACTTGGCTGTTGCATAATGACCTCGGCCAACAACTCGTGATGAGCCTTGTTCTTCGATGATGAACTTGATTCCAGCCCTGCTGTGGTGGAAGCTCTGCAAAGTGAAAACAAAGAAAAAAACTACATCAGAGAGATGATTAAAGTGCCATAATCTGGCTATTAAGATGATTTAAAAACAAAAACCACAAAGATACTCAACAAAAGCCTTCCCACATAAATTTCAATAAGCTTTCAAAGCGAACCCCATATTTAGCAAAATCTCTTTCACATTCAGCGGTCCGCAAAAATCGCTTGCTTATTTGATTGCTGGCGGAATAAATTACATCAATTTGATTCAGTTTTTAATGCATCTCACAAAGTTTCCTTTGCTGTGTAAATTGTATTTTAACGATCCTTGTTGCATTCTGAGCTGATTGGCTGGCACGGCTTAAAGGAAATATTCCCGCATACGTTTCCGAGAATGGCATCGAGTAAGACCATAGCCATCCGCATACTAGTAGACCACAAACGAACGATTCAGATGGATCCATGGTCTTTTAAGTGTAACACACTAATTACTTAAATATGATTTTGGTTGCTCTTGATGTTGTTGGTGTTGCAACATTCAGTGTTGCCGTTGCTTTAGCCATGACTGCAAAAATGTGGGTATCTGGTGGGGTCTGGCTGTATATAGTATGTAGGCAAGTCTACATGCATTCATACATAGTATAATCATGCAAATGAAAATTTCTGGTTTTTTGATTACCATGAACAGTGGCAACAGAATGGTAAGAACTCGTAAAATTCATTTTAATTTGTTGATATTTAAAATAAAAATGTTATTAGATGGGTAAAAGCTGCAACATTTCTAATTTGCTAGGAATAAAGCTTAATATGATATAATGTGCCGTGATAAGAGCTTAATTGAACGTAATTTAACAACAACAAAAAATCTACATGTATTATATTATAGAGCACTACCAACAAAAAACATAAAAAGGGAAAATTAAGGGAATTTCGGGATGGTTTTAGTTAAAGAAAGTCCACATATATTGAAAGTTGTTTCAATGTTTCACTTGTTTAAGTATTTCAGAGGTACGATGTGGACCGAGATTGTTCTTGTTGAGGCCATTTGTAAAGATCTAAGCAAAGTGCCTTTTTCACCTCTAAACAATTTAAAGGACTACGACAATAAAAAGGAAAAACATTTTGATTCTAATTTTATATTAAAATAGAAGATCTAGATTTTTGTGCAGCAGAAAGTTATTTTGTTCGTAGGGAATGCAAATACTAGAAGTTGGTCTAACTAATTGTCAATGTCTGTTGTAGTTTTTGATATAACAATGATGCAACATGGGAGGGAATTTGCAAGCGTAAAGTATCAGTACATTTGTACGTATGATGGAAGTATATGTGCACAATTCAGTCGATCAGCACAACCCACATATAGTCCACTATTGATCTAAACGAATAACAACTTACTTGTGTAACTCACTGTACTCTGTAGTCTTGTACCAATGCTATGAATAAAACTTTTAAGATTTCCATTCATCTATAGATACAAAAATACATTTCATTGCTACTTTGCGTGGAAGCGGAAAATGGGAGGAGAATCATTTGCCAACGCGACGGTGGTTCATGCGATAAGTTCAGAATAGTTATGATACAATCTGGTAGATGATATTTTCCTTTTTATTTTCCTCATCCACTTTATTTCAATTGTTTATAACAAAAATAATGTACTCGCTGGCCTATAACATGCAAATTCATGTGTTCATATGTAAATAGTATGTGATTCTACATCTCAAAAGAAACTGCATGTTTTCTGTGTCGAAATTAATTTGTATGTCTGTTTACTGGATGGAGTCCAGCTGCTATCTTGTGTTGCTCAAGTTTGGTTTATTGTTAATTAACTTAAAAGTTTAACCAACCAAATCTGTAGAAACGCCAAAGACTTTCTCCCATCGGTGTTAATAGACACATGGGAATGACGTTACATATGTTTGTACATTCATTTACGGACGTATTTACAAGCTGTTGTGTTTAATTTCTTTTAAAAATTAAATTTAATAGACAAACAATAATGTTCCACTCTCATTGTTTTGTAATTACAGTAACAGTCGACAATGAATTATAGCAATGAAATGGAAAGGATCATATAGTTTAAATGATTAATAATTACATATAAATTAAATTAATAACAGTGCATATAAGTAAATAGAAAACTGCATAAGAAAATTTGTATAGTTCTCTCTGTAATAGGTAAAAGAGTGCAATAACATACACATTAGGGCGGGGCGATTTGTATGGAAGGAAAAAAATCTTAATGGGCGCTTCGCGTTTCTGATTCTTGGGATTGTACTGAGCAAAAAAGTCCACTAGACCGTACTTCTACGGTGAAAATCGAGCTTCCCCATTTTGACTTGAAGTTTTTTCTCAAACTTTATTTTTTTCGAAAATTTGCAAATTTTCTTGGGCTCATATTTCGTAAACTATTTGAAGTTTTGACTTATTTTCAAAAGTAAGGTTATAGCTATTGTCTCGGACTACAATTTCTCTGAACATACTACTTAGAAAAAACTTCGCTTTCATGGTCAAAAAGTCGAAAATGTAGAAAATTCACCACTTTTTGTCACGTTTTTTTTAGATATTTTGGCCTAAAACAGCCAAACCATTGAGATTTTCGATCCAATACTAACACAAAAATTGCAGACAAGACCATAGCTAAGAACTCTCTAGTACATCGCAAAAGCATATTAATGCTTCTTCAGGCAGTTTTGGCCTTGTGAAAGTGCATATTTTTCGTGAAAATATTGATAAATTACCATTTTCAGTTGTTCATAACGCAAAATCATTAAAATGTTCTATTTTTTAAATAAAAAAAATGTTTTTTATTGGCTCTGCACAGTTAATATACGAAACAATTATTTCTAAAACTTGCATTTCCGGCAGATATTTAAAAATGCGTATTTAATTTTATGTGTATTTAATGCTGTGATCGTTTACAATAAACTAACAAAAATGCGTCAAATGAGAATAAAAAATAATAAATAAAATATATAGAATAAATTAAAACCAGTACAGAAATTTCAGTCAGGTAAACTGACTGATAAATACCATCACCCCATATAAAATATTAATTTTGAGTTATTGAAATAAAATTTCTTATGTATTATTTTTTGCCTGCTTGTGGAGCAAAACCGTAAGTCAACGTTTAGTGAACGTTTACCCAAAATTTGTCTGAATTCAGCGTACATAAAAAATGTATGTAAATGGGAAAATATCGGTTATTTATATGGGAGGTACCAGAAGGGGTGTGTCAAATAATAGTAAGGGGTTGCAGTGGTTTTGCCTCCTATTACAAGATGAATACCACATATCACAATATAAATTAATCGATCAATTTCCATAGTCCCCAAGTGTCCGTTTAGAAGTTATGGGAGAAATATAAATTTTCCAATAATATATCATTTTGTATGGGAGGTACCAGAAGGGGTGATCCAATATAGTCCATATTCATTCCTGATTCATATTTTCATAACCGTACATCTTACGCATAATTTGACTGAATTCAGTGTACTTACAAAAAAGTAATGTATGTAAGACTATGGGGGTGAGTTCGGTGATTTGTATGGGAGGTACCAGAAGGGGTGTGTCATATAGTTTGGTTTTCTGGGGTTTTGCCTCCTATAACAATGTAAAATAATCGACCAATTTCCATTACCCCCCAAGTGTCCGTTTGGAAGTTATGGGAGAAATATTAATTTTCTAAAAATATGTCATTTTGTATGGGAGGTACCAGTAGGCGTGAATCGATATAGTCCATATTTATTCCTGAGTCCAATTTTCATAAGCGAACATCATACGCAAAATTTGAGTGAATTTAGTTTACTTAGAAAAAAGATATGTATGAAAAACTATAAGGGTCAATTCGCTCATTTGTATGGGAGGTACCGGAAGGGGTGTGGCAAACGTTTCGGTTTTCTTAGGGTTTGTCTACTTTTGCAAGATAAATAAACTGACCAAATTCAAATTTCCTACGATCATACGTTTGGAAGTTATGAAAGAAATATAAATTATCCAAAAATAGGTAATTTTGTATGGGAGGTACCAGAAGGGGTGGGGCTATTCTGTCCATTCACAATCCCATAAGTTCGTTTTGAAAAATATTAGTACTGGTAAATTTTCAAACTGATCCGTTAAGGTTTACTCGAGTTATCCTGCTGACCAGCCGTCGTCTTAGAAAGTCGTGAAACGAACTTGGTCTTCAGATACTTGGGGTCTAAGTCGTCTTCTTTAATGCGTTACACTTTTTTTCGTATCAAATGATATATACCCTCATCCCTAAGGGTGATGGTATAAAAATAAGAAATAGAACATTTTTATGATTTTGCGCTATGAACTGAACAACAGAAAATGGTAATTTATCAATATTTTCACGAAAATTATGCATTTTCACAAGGCCAAAACTGCCTGAAGAAGCATTAATATGCTTTTGCGATGTACCTTCTATATCATATATTTATTTATTAGCTCAGCAGGTAATTACTTAACGGCATATTTAAAATAAGATATCATAAATAAAACAAGTCAACTTTATGGAAATCAGATTGACTTTCATTCATAAAACAAATAAATATTATAGAAAATGAACCAAAGCATAGCAAATCACTTAAGCACAAAAAAGAAAAAGCAATAACCATAATCACAAATAATGTAATTGGACAACGGGTGATTGATAGCTATGTCACAAGTGTCCATCTGGAAAATCCCAGCTGTTTCAATGGTTAGCCCTGACAACCACGTGAAAGATTGCAAAGACAGAAATTGTTGGCCATACAAAAAATGCATATTAAGTATTACGTACGGCTGGCAAGAATTGGGACTCCCTTTCAGCCGAACTATCCACTTGCTAGCTTCTCCCGCGTGATAGAGCAAATTAAGTAGCAAACGATAGGTGGACTTCTGTTAGAAGTTGCATTCAATCAAGATATATAAGGCACACAATGAGACTGAAGGTTACGACTACAGATTTCTGCAGAAGTTGTGTGAATAAAGAGGGGGAGGAGGAGTAGTCTATAAAACAACTTCTCTGCAATTGCACTGCGCGAATTAATATTTCCCCAAAACTACTTACGGCATTGCAAAAGTTCTACATCGTCCCGCCCCTTCTGGTACCTCTTATACAAATACATCATTCCGCATACTTCAGAAATCGAGTAATAATATCAACAGGATCGTACCGAAATTCTGTATTTAGTAAAACTATAACAGGATAAAGATTTGGAAAAAAAATGGAAGTCTAGCCACACCCCTTCTGGTATCTCTCATACAAATGTATCTTTTCGCCCACTTAAAGATGGAGTAATAATATCAATACACTCGACACGATCGTCCCCAAACTCTGTATATTGTTAAGCTATTAAAGGAGAAAGTTTTGGAGAACAAATTTAAAGTCTAGCGACGCCCACTTTAGAGATGGAATAATAAAATCAATAAATCCTACGCGATCGTACCCAAATTCTTTATTTAGTAAAGCGTCAGCAGAATACAGTTTTTGTGAAAAAACTGGAATTCTAGTCACGCCCTATCTGGAACCTCCCACACACATCTGGTACCGCCCACTTTAGAAATCGTTTAATATTATTAATAGACCTAACGCGATCGTGCCCAATTTCTGTATTTAGTAAACTTCAAGCAGGATAAAGTTTTGGAGAAAAATTCTGGAAGTCTAGCCACGCCCGTTATGGTACCTCCTATACAAATGTACCACTCCGCACACTTTAGAGATGGAGTAATAATATCAATACACCCAACGCGATCGTGCCCAAATTCTGTGGTTTGTTAAGATATAACAGGACAAAGTTTTAGAGAAAAAACTGGAAGTCTAGCTTCCATACAAATCAACAACATCAATATAATATGTTTTACTGAGGTTGAGGGTATATGTAAATCGGGTTGCCCAACTGAAAATTTCTTACGAGTTTAACAACAAATAATTTTACAATGTTCAATTACATAAAATGTTTGATTTCAGTACTAAAGGTGATCAATAAAGGACAGATCACTTGACTGAAGTACTTTTTGTGCGAATTATTAAAATTTTTATAATTATACATACTGATTCGCTGTGATTTATAGGGAATCATTTATAACATACTAGCTTTCCCGGCTCGCGATGCTCCGACACACAAACATCTTCTCCTTATAATATTATTATAAATAGAAACTAAAATAAACGCTTCTCTCTTCATATCCCATGAATAAGACACATGCGAGCTTCTCTGCAAAGCAAATTGACAGCATCTGTATTCTCATTCATTCACGTCAAATATCAACTTACATTAAATCTGGTCACTCTAGTCCAACTAGATTTTCTTCACACTTTTGTCAGATTTAGACGATAATTTCTTTATTTGGCATTTTGTTTTGGTAGCCTTCTACCATACAACAACCACATATTTCGATGTAAATTAGTATTCAACATAAACCTTTCACTTTTCGTGTAGATTGATGCCAATGATGGAATGAAATCAAATAAATGAAATTGTTGAGACTTTTATTAATCGCGATTAATTTTTGTTTATGGTCATTAACACAGATATTTTGTTATGACAGTCAAAAATATTGCCTTTCCATTCGATTTGTAAATGAATTGGCCAAAAGTTCGGTTTGGATTTCATATAAAGAATTGACAAATCATTTAATTGTTCAGCAGAATCAAAAGCAAGTTTTGCACCAAATACCCAGTGGATATTGAAGTATGTATTTCATATCAAGTTTGCTTTATACGCAACGCTGCGGTGTGTCAATCATAACGGTCTGACCGACAGACTGAGTGACTGGCAGGCCACTGGTTGTAGCAAATCTACGGCTATCGGCTGTATGGGATATTGTGGACATTAAATCCTTTGAGTATCTAAAAATCCAGTGGCTGTTTTGGCCAAAACAGTTACATGTCCAAGTTGCCACTACTGCAATAACGATTATGATATTTAACCATTTTCATTATGGTATTTTTGTTGTAAACCACTTCATTGCCATGTAGTTATAAATATTTTGCAGCTATAAATTTATGTATTTTGTATTTCTTTGGCATCGATTTGTCCACTACGTGTTGTATTTAACGCTGTTCTTACATGAGTATTGATAACGCATTGTAATTAATACATTAATTAATAAAGATTTTACTCAGAGATTAATTTAATTTTAATTAATTAAAACAAGCCGCCAATAATTCTTGTCTGTTTTCATTCAATGTGCTGTAATTGTGTACAAATAGCTGAAATATGGCTATGGATATTTTGGTGCATAGAATTTGCATGTTATCTTTGAATATGTTTATACATTTTCATGCTTATTTTTTCTGACTTAAAATACCTCTATAAATTATGAGGCTTTATAATAACCCATAGACATTTCTTATCCCCTGGCTAATACACGCTTTTACATAATTCAATTAACAATTTTTTTTTGTTCATGCATTTTGTTTTTATAAAGTTTTCAAAATGTTATTACCTAACAACATTAGTAAAAAACATAAATTTCAAATGCGGCTTGCTTGTTAGCACAAGTGACTGAACGGACTTTTTGAATACGTCACATCAAATCCGAAAATTATTGATACGCAGTAATAATTGTAATTGAAGATATGTATGGCAACTGCAACTAAACTCCACAACATATTGGTGAAAAACTCTTGGCATTTTTTTTAACGTAGGCTTTTATTTACAAATCCATTTAAGACATTTAATATATTCTCACTTATGTGACAACATCATTATTGCAACGTCATATAGTATCTATAGTAGTAGGAAAAACGCTATTCATTACTTCATTCGTATGTGGCCTAGTACGAATGTTTATAACATGATAAAGAACAGTTACAACGATATGAGATGTCGTATCTAAGTTGCCTGTCTCGTTTGTAGACCATTAACTAAATTTGCTTAAATTCCTGTAAGAGACTCCGCCTAGTATGGGAAAATATTTCTCATAAACAGAGCGTTTGTCTGCAATTATATTTTAAACGCATAGAACGGGACTTGTGCTTAATGACTATTCCAGAATTTAACAGTTTAATAGATTTAGTATATTAATGCAGTTGAATAATGAGACTGTGAACCGTCCAGCGATACCTATACATGCAAACAAACTCAGACTTGAAATCATTATGACTTACATACCTGTCGTTAAAATTAACCAATATAATGCAGAGATTTTTGCATGTAAACATATGGAAACCAGTACAAAGCGTTCAGTCAGGTGAACTGACTTACCCTCAACCTACGTCATCGCTGCGTTCGCTAATTTATAGTAGAAGACAGGGTTACATTTAAAATTACTATGATATACAGTCAATGTTCTACGAATGGTTATGCAAATGTGTCGAATTTTAATATTTAAAAATGTAAAATTATCTGTTAGCGGTACCACTAGAGATGGACAAAAATTCTCAATAATATAGATCAATTTGTGTGCTATGAACCTATCTGGTGCTCTGAATGGACACAGTTTCAATAAATTACTGCGCTAATTTAAGACAAAATGTTTAAGGGATAAGAAAGATTTGTCTAGCGAGTATAAAATGATTTAGCAGAACATACTTAAATCATTATAAGATTGGTCAAACATTAGAAAAGTACAAATTAAAATGAAATAATAATCTTTAAATACTCTAGCTCGAAAAATCTACGACAATGAACTAGATGATCGGCTCAGAAGAAGGCGACAAAATCTCCCTTGAACTGACCAGGTTACTGTAAACTTTGCAGAACTCAATGTGCGTGATTTTTGCTGTCACTCAATTTCAAAGATCAAATGATGTAGAGAATTGTTAATTATGAAATGAGCATATATGTTTTTTTTTGTATTTTATTTTTGAAAAATGTAAGTAAAGATAATGCAAGGGCACTTAGCAATAACTGCCTTAAAATTTCATGCAATGTAGGTGTCCATTTGACTTTAATATATTTGAAAAGCATAACTTATATATAAGTTTGTATACCAATATTCAGCTCCATAGATCTTGAACTCATGATGTAATTGCGGGGACAGACGGACATCCTTAAAAAGAAGGAGTTGGTAAGGGAGGTGAGAGAACTTAACCTCCTCTGTGAGGATGGAAGTTTGCTCTTAAATTTAGGTTTTAATCGCAGGGATAGACGGAAGGACACCCTCAAAAAGTGTTTGTATGGGATGTGGGAGTAGTTTATTCCAAATTACACAATTCAGAACATAACCTCCGTATAGAGGATATAAGCTTGTATACCAAATTTCTGCTCGATAGCTCTTACATTAAGGCAGACAGACAGACACCCAAAAAAAAGGGGAGTGTGTATGAGAGATGGATGTATGTTTTGCCTATATTGTTCAGCTCATAACATAACCTATGCTTAGAGGATAGAAGCTTCCGTACCAAATTTGAGCTCGTATTTCTTAAATTAAGGCTGTATTCGGGGACAGACGGACATCCCCAAAAAGAGGGAGTTTGTATGGGATAAGGAAGTAGTTTTAGTCCGATCTTGATCATCTTAGAACTTAACCTTCGCTTAGGGGATAAAGTTTACATACCAAATTTCAGCTCGATAGCTTCTTAACTACGGCTGTAATCGCGGTAACCGACCTCTAAACCTCTAAAGACAGTTTATATGAGAAGTGGGAGTAGTTTTTGACCGATCGATGTTTAACCTAATCTCCGCTTTGAGAATATAAGATAATATAAGAATATAATGTAATCGCAGGGACAGACCCCCAAGAAGGGGGTATTACTCATATTTGAGGAGGACAGAAAGAAGCTTGCATACCATAATTCAGCTCAATAGCTACTTAATTACAGCTTGATCGTGCGGACAGCCTCGAAAAAGTTGCAGTTTGTATGGGAAGTGGGAGTAGTTTTTTTTTACCGATCGGGCTTATCTTAGAACTTAACCACCGCTTGGAGAATAAAAGTTTGCATTTCAAATAAATACAGACGGAGAGACGGAAGCCTTTAAATCGACTCGGATTTCGATGCTGATCATTTAAATATAAATATTGTCATACATACCACGCTTCCATCTGGGCGTTACATACGGAAGAACAAAACTTATATACCCATCACTTTGTTCGTGCGCATGGTGAAGGGTATAAAAGTAATGGTTTTATCTATGCCCTAATCTATGAGTCTCTAAAAATTCACATATTTATACCATCACCCTTAGGGATGAGGGTATATATCATTTGATACGAAAAAAAGTGTAACGCATTAAAGGAGACAGGTTAGACCCCAAGTATCTTAAGACCAAATTTTCGGGACTTTTTACGACGATTGAGCTATGTCCGTCTGTCTGGCTGGCTGGCTGGATGGCTGGATGGCTGGTGAGCAGGATAACTCGAGTAATCCTTTACGGATCGGTATGAAAATTTACCAGTATTAATATTTTTCAAAACGAACTTATGGGATTGTAAATGGGCTGAATAGCCGCACCCCTTCTGGTACTCCCATACAAAATTACCTATTTTTGGAAAATTAATATTTCTTCCATAACTTCCAAACGGACAACTGGAGGATGTTTAAATTTGGTCAGCTTATTTACCTTGCAAAAGTTGGCAAACCCTAAGAAAACCGAAGCCTTTGCCACACCCCTTCTGGTACCTCCCATACAAATGACCGAATTAATCCTCATAGTTTTACATAAATATGTTTTTTGTTAGTAAATTGAATTCACTCAAATTTTTCGTATGATGTTCGCATATGAAAAGTTGAATTATGAATGAATATGGACTATATCGGTTCACGCCTTCTGGTACATCCCATACAAAATTACCTATTTTTGGAAAATTAATATTTCTCGCATAACTTCCCAACGGACACTTGGGGGGTAATGAAAATTGGTCGATAAATTTATGTTGTGATAGAAGGCGAGACCTTAGAGAGCCTAACTATTTGACACACCCCTTCTGGTACCTCCCATACAAATGACCGAACCCAACCCCACAGTCTCACATACATATCTTTTTAGTAAGTACACTGAATTCACTCAAATTTTGCGTATGATGTTCGCTTGTGAAAATTAGACTCTGGAATGAACATGGACTATATCGGTTCACGCCTTCTGGTACCTCCCATACAAAATTACCTATTTTTGGAAAATTAATATTTCTCCCATAACTTTCAAACGGACACTTGGAGGGTAATGAAAATTTATCGGTAAATTGATCTTCTGATAGGAGGCAAAACCTCAGAAAACCTAACTATTTGACACACCCCTGTTGGTACCTCCAATACAAATGACCGAACCCACCCCCATAGTCTCACATACATATCTTTTTTGTAAGTACACTGAATTCAGTAAAATTTTGCGTAAGGTGTACGGTTATGAAGATTTTAATCAGGAATGAATATGGACTATATCGGATCACCCCTTCTGGTACCTCCCATACAAAATGACTTTGTTTGGAAAATTAATATTGCTCCCATAACTTCTAAACACCAATTTCAACAACTCAACACTTAAACAATATCTTATATTGGGTGACGGTATTTATCAGTCAGTTTACCTGACTGAAATTTCGGTACTGGTTTTGATTTTCAAGCGACAAAAAAAAATAATGTAGCCCCTCTTTGTGTGAAGCCCCGAGATGTTCTTTCAGTATAATGAAACGTGGGACAGTCTTCTTTTGACTAAATGAAAATATAATTTTCTGAACTGGAAGGAATTTTATGCAAAACATTTATGCAAAAAACCTGATGTTAGGTTGTATGGGCTCAAAAATATCTAATATAGTATAAATTACCAGTTACTAAAATTAACAGAAGTTTAACAGTTATAATTTCTATTTGAAATTAGGGATTTATATAGGAGTCAACAGAACGGGCCGTGAAATGTAGTCTATTTTTAAATTCTTTAGTCAGACGTTTCTTAATGTGATATGGCAAACAAAGAGGTATATATAGACGGTATATAGACGGTTAGTGGTATAATAGGTAACAGTTGTAAGTTAAACAAAAAGGAGGGCTAGGAAGGTCCAATATTTTCTTATTCTTTATTCGGAGTTTAATAAGAAATTAATTAAATTAATGGGTACAGAGTGTAAATGCGTTCTATGTACTTAGAAAAAGTATGCACGTAGCAGTAAACTGGCTATTTGGGAAATTTTTATAGAAGATACCACTCAGTTTGGGGAAAACTGATCGATTTTCTCATGTTATGATAGTTTTTGGCAAATAAGGCCGGAGAGGACGGTTCCACCCTTAATCGGGTACGAGAAACTGCATCACTAGATTTTTGAGTTTCAATTAAGGTATTATACAATTTTTGTTTGTTTTTTTATCCGAATTTGGATTAAACCATCGATTTCGGTCTTGTCTTTTTTTCGAATACTACGGTGTAATAATTCGAAAAATGTTGATTTTACTTTTAATGCCCAATTCTGGGGGTTACATTATTTTTTGTACCAAACGAAATCAGATAAGGTTTTATATTATTTTTAAGTTGACTCGGTTGGATTTTATATTTATTTACGTATCAAAAAAATAAAAAAGTAAGCCATACCAACCGCCCAACTGGGACCCCAATTATACTATTTTCGTTTTGTTCGCATTTCAACACCTTAACGAATTATTCAATATAAATATATGTACATAATATTGATTAACACTAATCGTTGTCGTAAACACCGCATATGTAAATTACCAACGACCTTTTTTCATTAACTTTTCTTTTATTCCGGCCGTCAAATGTAACCATTTCTTAAAATATTCCCTAATAACAAAGTATGTTAAATGAACTATTGTGGAAACCAGTTTAATATAAGATTAAAAGGAGAATAAGGTAATGAAAAAAAACAAGATCTTCTGGTGACAGCTTAATCATTTACATACGTGATGCGACTTGGTGGACTTATAATATATTTCGTAGTTTAGATGAATTATGCAAATTACTTTAGACATATGTCAAATAACTATTACGGGTTATAAAAAGGCGAGATAGTAACAATCTAGAATATTGTGTTCTAAATAACAAAATATATAAATAAAATAATTTTAAAATATCTCTAACCCATATTCTTGTAAAGTAACTTTTAAGGCTGTATATTTAAAAAAAGTAGTTATGACAAATCCAGTTTTTATTATGAAAAATACCCCAATTTTTCTCGTTGAGAACGAGATTACAGTTTTTATGGGTGATCTAACAAATCGACCCAAAACTATCTGTCTATGTCTAGAAAAGTTTTTTGTTATAACATAAAAGTCGTACTAGCACCTGACACACAAATGTCTATCGAATAACTACCTGTGACATTAGCATACCGCATCATAGTGAACCACTAATGAAACGGCGTTCTCTTTCAAGACATTCGCATAAATATTGCAACAATTACCAACATCATGTACTCATTCTAAAGGGCTTTCGAATAGATATAATTGCTGCCTGGCAAAAAAAAACGTATGATACCCATTACTGAAAGTAAATAAATCTTATGAGCAACACTATAATGAGGTGGTACTCTATTTGATATTCCAATTATAAAAATTATTTGAATTATTCTAAAAAAGAAAAACTGCAAATTGCCTAGACCTTTTGACTCTTTCAACCCATACGATTACAAAACTATTTCCTTAACATAATTTTTACACATAATTGAAATTATTTTCGATTAAGATATAACATTTTTATGGATGTCATAAATTCCAACTGATCCTATATTTATGTCGTAAACTAAAATTTCTATAGAAAACTGGAACTAAGCTAGAACAATGCATACAAGCCTCAATGTTAGGCTAAACGTAAGAGAAAACCAAGAATGCATCAAAATTACTCCTTCCATAAGCATATTAAGAATCGAACTAATTTTCATCACTCCACTCGAGTGACGGACGGGGCAGAGAGGCCGAGGACGGTCTAATGCAAACTGTTAACAATACAAAGTACTGGGAAAACACAAAAGATAATAAAGACAAGACATTGACTATGATTAAACTTATGGAGACGACGATGATGACGACCGACGATGGCCACGAGAAGACCAATCAAAGAATTTGCTTTGGAACATGCACCCAGAATTTTCTAAGGTGTATCCGTTGAATATTTGTTCGACCAACAAATATTTAACATAGACATAAAATCGACACTGCTTAAACAGATTGGTTGTACATGCACAACACAAGGAGGCAACCGCAGATAGACTGGCAAATATCAAGAGCGCTTTTGAGCAATGAACGGACGTTTTGGATTGCAAGTAGCAATGAGTATGAATAAACGGCATTAGCAATTACAACAACATCACGTTTGTGGCAAGTCCATGTCAGAAAAAAAATCTACAAGTCTAAATCTAGTTATTTTTCTCTCATTCTCTTTTCGTCTGGATCTAAACTATTAATTATGCATTTTTGTTTATGATGTTCTACGATGATTTTCTTAATGGAAAAACGAACGATGCCAAGACTGATGGCTCCGCAAAAGAAAAGCAAGAGTTAAGTTGGTAGTCGGTTGATCTACATGTTGCATCTCAGCGTCCGTCTCTGCATTCAAACTGGTGGCAGGCAACAACTCATGTTTGGTACTATGTAACTCGCATCGCAGACCTGTTGCTTATCAGTCAACTAACGGTGTATGAGTACTAAATCACTTGTTGTCTTCTTTGGCAATTGGCTGGCCTGCCGCACATCAACACGGCCAGAGTAAAAAGTTCTGGCAGAAATTACTCCTCATGAAGATGTCTCACATAAAGCGAGAAAGAGGAAGATGGTATGATAAAATGAGGTAAACGGAAACTTGGTGGATAACTTTTTGTATGATTTTCTAAAGAGTAAATAAATATAAGGTAAATCGTGGGTTATAAAAAACTTGTTAGAGAAGTTTAGAATACGAATTTATGTGACTGAAATTTGAAATTGGGATAGAGTAGAGCATTGCAGTAATAGAGACATTATACAATGTATTTTTGACATCCACCTATCGATTAATATATGTATATCCACTCCCATTCAAACACGAAACCATCCACCTCATACGCACCTCCTACTTGTATTTAAGATCATAAAATATGGCCGGGCCAATGATAATTCGTTCACACAACACGTTTCCTTGAATTAACTCTCTACGATTTGTTGTTGTTTAGCCAAAGACTGAACTAACAAATATTAAATTTCAACTCACAAACTGCAGTAGTTTAACATTGCCCGTAGTTTTCTAAACACGAAATATGATTTCGGTGGCATCAGATGCATCAGCAGCAAGTTGAAAATCTTCAACTGCAATTAAATGGCTTACATACAAAACAAAAACAGTAAAATCCACAAACATTTCCTTTTGACTTGAGATTTACCGGTTTAGAAACAGATCTTCTTATTCTGCGAAATAAAAATGCAATAATTATTATTGCTCAATGACTTCAGTTAGACGAGTTTCGAGATAATTTTAATTTTTACTCAAGACTTTATTTCAATTAAAAAAAATACTAAAGATGTGTCCATTACTTAACCATTCGACGACCACTTGATTTGTATGTTTGTTCCGGTATCTCCTAATGATTTTGGAATAGAATGTGTAATAGAATGTCGCTGGGACATGCAATCCAATGCTTTTCTGGTCAAATAAATTGAAATCTTTCTTTGACAACGTTCGTTAATGCACACAAGTTTCACACAGGAACATTGTGGTGTCTTAAACTGTTTGGCAAGGTAGGTTGTTTGAATAGTTGCGCCGCGACTGACTCACTTCTAATGACGTTGTAGCATCCAGTTCTTGTTAGTCATTTTATTGTGTCAACAATATGAGATTTATGTGCGTTGACACTGATTCCTTAGTAGAAACTGTAAATCTGTAAGTTTTTCTGAAATAGTTCATGAATAGTTGTCACCTCAGGTTTTTTTAGTAAGCTGAGACAATTTTTGCAGTAATTGCACTAAGTCTTCGAGTATGACATGTAAAGATAGGCATATGCTTAATGGATTAATATACATTTAGTATACCTACATAGATACTGAATTGGTAGACTGTTTGGGTTAGCCCAGACAAATGAAATGCTAAAAATCTTGTATTGCTAACAATGATGTGGCAAAAGAGTTTTCTAAAGACTTTACCATATGCCAATGACCGTCAGAGTTATAAGATCCATGATTTATTTACAAATAAAAGGAATGTTTGAACTGATTTTTGAGAAAGGACAAGGATTCACATTTAGACCAGGATGCCTTGGAAAGAAATCAATGTAAAAGGGAGATTTAAATGGAAATGTCTTAAGTAAAGTGCGAAATTCCGTCCTCAATACTACCAGCTTAATACTTTATATCCTGAATCTAATTCCAATAGGCCAGGGCTTCCCAATTAGTTTTGCGAGCCACATTTGAGTTTTATATAAATTGTAAAATTTTGTCAAAAAGTGTTATTTGGAAAAAAATGTTGACCAAATTGTATATGCATGCTCTATGGGCCGTGAGTAGTGTTTCTGTGTAGTTTGAAGTTCGTCCGACAGATGGCGCAATATTTAGTTTTTTTTTCGTTTTTGCACCGTAACTAGAGAGTTCAAATACCTCCTTTTTATAGAAACCCGGTTTCCTAGTTATTCGAAGAATTGATTTTTTAGAAAAATTGGATTTCGAATACAGCATTTTAAAGAAAACCGGTTTATATTATATCAATACACCCAATCCGATCGTGCCCAAATCCTACATTTAGTAAAACTAAAGCAGGACAAAGTTTTGGAGAAAAAACTGGAAGTATAGCTACGCCCCATGTAGTACCTCCCATACCCATCAGGTACCACCCACTTTAGAAATCGATTGATGTTATAAATAGATCCAACGCGATCGTGACCAAATTCTGTTATTAGTATTGCTCAAACAGAATAAAAATTTGGAGAACCAATTTGGAAGCCTGGCCACGTACCTGCTGGAACCTCCCATACAAATGCACCATTCCGCCCACTTCAGAGATGGAGTAGTAATATCAATCCACCCAACGTGATCGTGTCCAAATTCTGCTAAATCAGGATAAAGTTTTAAAGTCTAGCCACGCCCCACCTGAGACCTCCCATACAAATGTACTATTCCGCCCACTCTAGAGATGGAGTAGTAATATCAATACACCAAACGTGATCGGGCCCAAATTCTGTATTTATTAAAGCTAAATCGGGATAAAGTTTTGAAAAAAAAACTTTGTCTATCCACGCCCCTTATGGTACCTCCCATACAAATGTACCACTTCGCCCACTTTAGAAATCGAGTAATGATATCAATATACTAGAAAATTATATATTTTACTGAAGGTAAGGGTATATGTAAGTCGACATACCCGACCGAAACTTTCTTACTGGTTAAAATAGTATTTAAGAAATAATATGCCATTTAAGTGTTCAGTTTTGATTCAATTCTTCTGTTTCGTTTTTATAAAGCTTGATACAGAAAACACGCGCTCACTTATTGTGGAAGTAGGATTTATTGGCAAAAGAGCGTTTAGAAGGATGTTGAGCTTTTCTGTCCTTTTATTAAATCTATCGAAATAGTTAAAATCATCATATAGGCTTGTGTCATTGCAATTTGTTTTCTCTGGGGGATTTTGGATGTTATTTATTGTCATGTTTAAATCCTTGCAAAGACTACCATTAGGAGATTCACCCATCTTACAGTCTGAACTGTTAATAGACTCTGCCGTTGTTGGGGAAATTGCAGGATAAAGTCTTTTAAAAAGCTTGTTAGAAAATTTCATTGTTTCCGCTTTTTTAGACTACTTTAAGCAGGATTAGCTTGTAGGATATTTTCCGGTCCTAATACATATAATTAGGGTATTCAATGTTTGTACACGAGAATGTTTTTAGAAGCTTTTTAAAGTTTTAAAATTCAATTTCAAATTAATTTAGAAAAAACTTTTAACGTTTTATAAACGAGAATGTTATTAGGAGCTTTGGAAAATTTTGAAATAAAATTTAAAATAATTTATAAAAAATCTTTTTACATTTTATAAACAAGAATGCTTTTATATATATATGTACTTTAGGGCGGGTCGTTTTTTTTTCGACAAAGCTTACCCCAACGAACTAAAAAGGAGATGATTAGCAACAATTTTGTTGAAGGAACCATACGTTAAAAGTCGATTTCGAGCCCCCTTTTTAAAAGTATGTCCGTCCTTCCGTCTTATTACCTAAAATTTAATTTTTTCTCAGTGTAAGACTCTCTTAATATTTTTCAAAGTATTTTTACTAAAAATCTGAGATCATTTGTAATTAAACCTGTTAATTAAAAATAAAATTTATTTGGTGGTTTTTAAAATTAAATATATTACAGTACAGAAATGTAAGTCAGGTAAACTGACTGATAATTACCATCACCCATTTTAAGATATTGTTTAAGTCTTGAATTATTGAAATTGATAGATTTTTTATTAAAACCAGTACAGAAATTTCAGCCAGGTACACTGACTGATAATTACCATCGCCTTATATAAATTATTGTTTAAGTCTTGGGAGTTAGCAGAATAGGTGTGATAAATACTTACGTACAAAATAAATTAACTAGCCAAATCTCATTATCCCCCAGGTGCCCGTTTAGAAGTTATGGGAGCCCAATTTTATAAGCGAAACATCTTACCCAAAATTTTACTGAATTTAGTGTACTGACAAAAAAGATATGTATGTAAAACTATGACGGTCAATTCGGTCGTTTGTATGGGAGGTACCAGAAGGGGTGTGGCAAAGGTTTCGGTTTTCTTAGGGTTTGTCTACTTTTGCAAGAGAAATAAACTGGCCAAAATCAAATATCCTCCGGTCGTCTGTTTGGCAGTTATGAAAGAAATATTAATTATCCAAAAATAGGTAATTTTGTATGAGAGGTACCAGAAGGGGTGCGGCTATTCTGCCCATTTACAATTTCATTAGTTCGTTTTGAAAAATATTATTACTGGTAAATTTTCATAACGATCCGTTAAGGTTTACTCGAGTTATCCTGCTCACTAGCTAGACAGACGGATCCCTAAGGATAATGGTATAAAAAAATTACTTATGTATTATTCTTTGCCTGCTTGTGGACCAAAACCGTAAAAAATTTGACTTACTTTGGCCAAATTTGTCTGACTTCAGTGTACATGCAAAAATGAAAGGGGCAATATCGGTTATTTATATGGGGGGTACCAGAAGGGATGTGTCAAATAGTTAGGTTTTCTGAGGTTTTGCCTCCTACTGCAAGATAAATTAACGAACCAAATTTGATTATCCCCCTGGTGCCGGTTTGAAAGTTATGGGAGAAATATTAATTTTTGTATGGGAGGTACTAGAAGGGGCAAACCATCATTTCTGATTCAAGTTTTCATAACTATACAACTTATGTAAAAATTAACTGAATTCAGTGTACTTTCGGTTTTCTTAGGGTTTGTCTACTATTACCAGATAATAAAACTGATTAAATTCAAATATCCTCCGGTCGTCCGTTTGGAAGTAATAAAAAATTTTAATTATCCAAAAATAGGTAATTTTGTATGGAAGGTACCAGAAGGGGTGGGGCTATTCTGCCCATTTTCAATCCCATTTGTTCGTTTTAAAAAATATTAGTACTGGTAAATTTTCATACCGATCCGTTAAGGTTTACTCGAGTTGTCCTTCTCACCGGCCATCTATCCAGCCAGCCAGACAGACGGACATAGATCAATCGTCTTAAAAGGGCCTGAGCCGAATTTGGTCTTAAGATACTTTGGGTCTAACTCGTCTAGTTAAATGCGTTACACTTTTTCTCGTATCAAATGATCAACCCTAAGAGTGATAGTGTAAAAGTTGTGTGTCACAGTGGGGTGGTCTCATACATTTTGTGTGAAAAAACTATAAAGAGTTGACTAAATTAAGAAAAAAAAAAATAAATTTTACAAAATTCAGCCACGCTCACCGCCCGTTGCTCATACATTCTAAATCGATTTTATCTCATACAATTGTTCGTATCCAAACAAAATTGTTCAAATTGGTTACTTACACTTTCTAGTATGAACAAATGATGCCTTACAAGTTTTTTTTTGTAAAAAATTCTTTCTGTTCAGGAATCAATGAATAATTATTATTTTAGATTGAAAGAAAACATTGGTAACTTTTATTGAAAGTGGGGCTACACTAAATTTTTTACACTGAAGATCAAAAATAATTTAATTTGTAGAGGCTTTTATATTTTGACATGACTTCTCAACGGCTTATGATATCTTAATAATTTTTTTCCTTTATGGAGAAATGCTGTATGTTTTAAATAAATTAAAGTCAAGTGGTATTACTAAGAAAATTGTACGCTGAATTGCATGAAAATTTAAGTAATTTCTTGCTTAATGACCTTGGAGGCACTTTACATCCAAAACAAAAAAATGTCCAGCACCAATTATAGTTTGAATTTGACCGTTAATATTCAAACATGAGAAATGGAGGAAATTCTTTCCCCACGATTCGGCTGATATCTACTTCTTATGTACATGTTTGACATAATTGTAGATATATATACAGCTGATGATGTACCATTGTGCATCAGTTCGTCACAGAGGGGTCTGAAGATGAACTCGTCATGGAGTTCTAAACGCGTCATCCTAGTGCGTGACACACTGAATTTGACCAAAAATATCAAACAATAAAAAACACTTTTCTGATCGTAAGCCGAATTTGATGTATCATTTGATACTCTTAACGCAAATTTAATATATAAAAACACGATCCACTAAAACTAACAAACAAATTATAGTTTTTTTAAAAATCTGTATTGCGGTGTGTTAAAAAAGTATATTAGATTTTGTGCTCCTTATAAAATTAACCCTACGGTCAATAACCGGGTACCCGGGTACATTTTTCAACTTTAAACTGCTGGCATTTCATTAATAACAAAGATATGGCCATGAAACTCCAAATCGTCGCGATTAAAGTGTTTATGGATGATTTAAAAGAAAAAAATCTTCCATTAATGAAATAGTCCTAGCAAAATCCTTAACCGCCAATTTTCCTTCTTTAGTCTTACGACCAGTCGTAAGGTTTCCAGTATATATATTTGACCTTGAAGTTGACAAAAGTTTTTGACATCACAAAACCATAAAGTTTTATTCAATTGTTGCAGGTTTTGATGGGAGAATTTTGTACTGCCTCGGTAAGAAAACAGATATTCATCGATTGTAAGATTCACACGTGGTTTCTAATAAGCTGGTATGTTCACATATTGGTCTAGCCATATTTGTAAGTTTCTTTTTGGCTAATGGTGTTTGCATTGTCGAAAGAAATAAAACGTATCAATGTTCATAATCCGTTTGTGCCCAGTGTTGCTCGGTATAACGAATAAGATGTGAATGCCCACATATCTTTCGCAATGTAATTATTTAAATGACTTGCGCCAGACATTAAGAATGTGCTAATGAAGGCATAAATGTCATCTGCATTACTTCTAGTAACTGGGTGTTCAAGTTCGCCATGTCTTTTATCCGACCTTTCTTTATAGTATTATCATCAACATTCGTCAACAATAGCATCACCAACTGGGATCTATGTCGGAAGTATCCTACAAATAATGAATCTACAACGAAAATTTTGCGATGTAATCTATCTTTTCTTTCATAAATATTTAAAACATTCTTCTACATTCCGGAACAAATGTCTTTTCTTCAAATCTGCAAAACCAGTTGCAGCAAAATAACAAAGAAATAAGGCACAACTGACCAAAATAAAAAGTGTTTCTAGGATTCTCGGAGGAGAAACTGACGAATATTGATTCAAAAAGATGTGGACTACAAACTAAGTTGATACAAATCGTACATTTTTAGTAAGTAACTCCTATGAAAACTTATCTGAAGTCCAGATTCGGCAGTGGCTGCAACTTCCAAAAAATACCGGCAAGAAAATCTACTTTTGTTGATGGAAATTAAATAAGTTAACAGTTTGGTATTCTATAACATGATTTTTACACATAATTGACGGAAATGTGCAATATTTTACAAAAAATCACCAAATAAGTAAGCTTGGGTACCCGGGTACCCGGTCATTGACTAACGTATATTTTTTTGGTTATTCACCATAGGGTTAAAAGTATCATATTTCAATATACCCCTTAAAACGATTCTTCGCTAATATCTGGAATTTTTAGGAAGAATATGAAACTGTAATCGAGGAGCATAGAAAAGTTGCTTTAGACATTTCGGAGATGAGAAAACATTGAAATGCAAGGATGTTTTCGCTACTACTTATGTACGATCAAAAATGGTAAACAATAAGCCAAAAATTCCAGTTAATCGTAAATATTTTATACACCATATTTTTGTGTGACTCCAGAGCTCTAAGTTTTTTAAACCAAATCAAATTCAGACGTTTTTAAAATAAGTTATCTGGTAATTTTTATTAAAACCGCCCTTAATTATTAAAACTAAACACACAAAAGCTAGGCAAAGTTAAAATTTTGTTAATCAGAGTTATCACCTCTATATAAAATACGAAAAACTAAATTAAATCCCTGTCCTTTCAAAACTTTCGCACTAACTCTTCGGAAATGAAATAGCAACAATGTAATCGACATACTGCTACTACTACTCATAACATTGTTGCACCATAACATTGATTGTGCAAGTTCGTTCTCCATTCAGGATTCATGTTGTCCAGCTTATCTCCTCACATGGCCAACAAAATATTTAAACATCAGCCACAACCGTACGTATTACCGGCAATGGATCGTTAATCAACATTAAGTACCAGCAGCTTAAAAAGATAGAATGCAAATGTAGCGACGGCTGCTCTCTGTCAATCTCCTAAATGCAAATACCATTTTCGATAACATTTCTTATTTATGCTCTGCAACTCTGTATATCAATTTAATCAATTGCTCGTAAATATCATCAGAAGTGCCTTTGCAGTTGTTGCGATATTTGATGCGGCCCAGACTCCTTTGAACAAATGAAAAAAGAAACCCTTTTTATTCGACGCAGTGATATGCAAAAAATGCCACCATTAAGAAGAAATTGAAAGAAAACTAATTAAAACTGGCATTGAAGCCTGAAACATAGACTTGGGTGGTCGGTCGGTCGGTCGGTCGCATCGCAGCATCTTTGGTTAGTGGCTGCTTAACTTGGAACTTTATCGCTGTCGCTGGCAATGCCAAGAAATGGAACTGACTGCCTAAGTTTACGCATCAAACAATCAAGCGACTGGCCGCAGTAACTATGTAAGTACTCGCTCGGTATCGGACTAAGGAATTAACTTGGTTTGTTGGTTGGTTGGCTGCTTACTTGGCTGCTTGTGTTGTGGTGGCGATTATAATTTAAGCTGAAAACGCACTCAATTGTGGCTGATTTTAATTAAAAGTGAAATGACTTTAAAACCCAATGGCACGAACTTCAAGACTTCGAGTCGGGAAAAACATCACAAACATGAAAATAACATTCGAGTGCTATGTAAGTATGTTCAACACAGCAAATATTTAATTTTCAGCGATATATGAAATGCTTGAGTATAAAAATTTCTGAGATTGTTGAGAAAACCGTATTTATACTTAAGCAGATGCTTAAAGAATTCCAATTTTTCCCGACAGAGCAATCTGAGACACAACAGTGGGAGACACAAACGTGGGATGCACTCACAAACCGACACAAATAACCACAAAAATATAATTGAAAAATTTTCTGTTAATAATTTCCAATTATTTTCATTTCATTCCATTCCGTTTTATTTGCCATTTTTACTTCATCTTTCATTTGCGGTCACTTAACGTAGACATACACGACGATATGTTCCAGGAGAAAATCACAAACGCCCGTGTACCTTTAATATGAATGCGGTCCTAATGTAAGACGTACAAAGTGTTGGAGTAGGAAGAAACCTCACGCTCTGTTAACAGGTCAACTTAGTTGCAGACCCTAGATATGAAGGGCTAACAACTCCAAAGGGCTCCAAAGGTATAGCAATAATAAGTATCGATGTAGAGTAATAAAGTACGCGCAAGGGAGGGGGCAACAGTATAAAGTTAATTGGTTACGCCTTTTGACTTTTAGAATAAATATTATTGCAGACAAATCACAAAGGTCTGCATGGCCACCATACATTCATATCTATCTATCCATTCGTACGACGTATGTACTACAGAATGTATCATAATATGGCCAATGTGCAACGTGACCATGACGATGGGATCTTTATGAAGATGCTAAAAATGAACAAAACTGACGCGTTACGAAAACAATCAAAAGTGAATGCTGCTTAAATAATAACTTTCCGAGGTGTCAGGCATTGCAATACGGAATTGCAGCGAAAAACATTATTGTCGAAGAAAGCGATGATTGATCAGAAATAAGAACGTCAGTAATATGTAATAGTGTAAGCTAAATCACTATCAAGAGATAATATTAATAATCCGATATTTCCCACACTTATGGGTACTTATGCGTGCCGAAGTTAGCACATCGAAGTTTAAGCAATAATTTGCAATAATTTTAGATCATAAACAATTTTCACATGCGGTTTAAACCTTGAACTTTGATTACGGGTTCCGACTTCTTCTCCTACTTCTTACCACAAAGAAGGCGATAAAAACAAAAGAAAACAAAATAAATGCATTAAATCTTAAATTAACCCACGCACTTCTTACAGCAATGGCAGCATAATAAGGGCCAGAAAGGTAGTTTATAGTAGTACAGTAGTTTTATACTACCGACCGTGGTATCATGCAGATGATCGTAGCTGTAGGTTTGTATTAGACTGTATTACTTTTGTTTTATTTAAAATTAAAACGCCATAAGTAAAGAAACATTCGTGCCATGTTAAAAGACTGTCGATATTTTAGTCCCATGATGTGATTTTTGAGTTAAAGATGTTGATGATGTCCGTTATATACTACAGTTTGTGTTAAAAATTCTTATTTATATATTTTATACACTGCACTCGGAGCTATTTGATTTCCTCTATTCTTTGCAAACGAAAACTGTAGGAAGTACTTTAATAAAACTAAGTCCACAAGAGCTTCACAGGATGGAATTCTGCACACTCAGAAAAAAGTCCGTACTAAATTTGAGTACAAAACATACTAGATTTGAGTTTGCAAAATTTACTCAAAACTAGTAAATTTGTACTTAAAATGAATAAATTATACTCAATTCGAATATGTTGTACTGGATTTGAGTATGCGTTGAAAAAGTGCATACTTCATATAAGTACGAAATTTTACTCAAATTGTATTCTTCAATATGAGTAAAATTTTACTCGCCTTAAGGAAAATATTATTCGTTTGAAGTATGGCATGTAAATATTTAAGTTTGCAAAGTGTTGAAAACAAAATTGTATGGAAGAATATAAGTTTAGTTCGCATTGTACTTCAATTTACTCCAGATATTAAAATTAAGTTCAAAGAAGTTGTAGAACAGAGTACACATGTATGATCGTTTCAAGTATAGATGTAGTAATTTTGAGTTACGGTGTACTAAAATAAAAGAAGATTATCTTCAGGAATATCGTACTTAAATTGAGTACGATTTTCTCAATTTTAGGTTGCAAATAATAAGATATAGGATATTGTAGACTTAAAATGGACAAGCAAACTACGTAAAAATAATACATTTGTAACAGAAATTTTTATTTAAAATAAACTAGAATTTGGGGACGAAAAACTTAATTGTAGTATGCTCAACTTATATTAAAAGAGAATATTACCCAATGGTAGTTCGAAAAATAATCAAATATAGTAAGCATGCGTACTCAAATTAGGTAAACATTTACTTAAAAATAAGACATTAAACTAAACTTGAGTTCATTTTGAATAAATAATTGTAACAAAATACTTATTTGAAGTAAAAAAGTCTTTAGCTATGTGCCAAATTTGTTGTCAAAAAGGGTATTCAAGTTGAGGGATATAGTTGTAAATATGAGTAGCGTCAAACTAAAGTTGAATACATTTGTAATTAATTTTAGTTCACTGTGTACTCAAATTAAGTTCATTCCCAGAAATACAGCTCTGTGTTCTCATAAGTACACACAAAATGTGAGTGAAAGAGATAAACTCTATGAAACCATAATGTGCAGCATTCAACAACTGTGAAACAAAAGGAGACAAACATTCGACAGCGATCGAACTATGTGATTTGTGTGTGTGTGTGTATAAGTGTTTGTGCTCATACAAGCTGGTATTTGTTGCGTTTAGAACAGTTTTGTTGAAGAGGTTTAGGAGTAAAGTGTTTATTTGGAGTGTCATGTTACTGTAAAAGAAATGAAATAGTGAAAAAGTATTTTTCGGAGACTTTGTAAAAGGTAAGTGATAATAAGAACCTTAATTATCAATTTTAGATGTGAATAATTTAAGACGATTGTTGGCGAAAAAGTCTTTGCGGTGGTGTTCTCAACCGTGGTGTTTTCAATAGGAAAAAATGGGTAAGTACAATTGAGTATTCGTTCATTGGTGTTGTGTGTGTGTGACCGGCGAAAATAACAAGCAATTTGAATTTCATTAGAAGCTCCAATTGCAAATTCAATAATATGTAATGAGTTCAAATTTACAATTAATGCTACTAAAGAAATTCAAATTGTATGGCGCTTGTTTTTAAAGAATTACGCGTATGTAGTGTGTGTGTGTGCAAAAATTTATGTTACAAATTGTATAGTAAAATCCAAATTGACTTGCAATTAGTAATTGGAATTTAGTGTGGAAAAATTAATTCAAATGCATTATTGTCATTTGAACTCGAATTCGTTTTTAAATATAAAAGTTCCTTTAATTTGGAATTCTTTCCACAAGTGTCAATTGCAAATTTGAATAAATTTCTGAATACCAAACTCCAATTTCTAATACTAATAATAATTTAAATTCAAATTCAATAATTACAAATGTATTTTACAAAAAATTATAAACTAAAAGTGTAGAACAGTTTATAATTTGTTATTGAATATTGAATTTAAATTTGTAATTTGCATTTGGTATTCAAAAATTAATTAATTAATTAAATGAATTCCAAATTGTAATGGAATTTAAATGGGTATTGGAGTGCAAATTTCAAATTAAAATTTAGAGGTGTCATTTAAATTAAGATTTTAAATTTTAGAATTATGTAATTCCAATTTGTAATTGGAATTTAAATAAAAATATGCAATTTCTAATTATAATTTGAAATATGCAGTCAGTATCTGAGTTAAAATTAAAAAATAAATCTATATATATAAAAATGGTGGCAAAAATGTATAGTAATTCATCAATTAAGAACGGTTGGGCCGATTTTGCTCAAACTTTTTTTCAGTTGTTTGTTATTGCAAGGAGAAGGTTTATGTGAAAGAAAATTTTGGGAAAATTTTCCGGAAAAGTCGAAAAATCGAAAATTGCCTTTTTGTATGGATTTTTGTGTGGAATTGTTACAGAATCGCCTTTCGAATAGAAAAATGCAAAATTTTTGTTGAAAAATTCGAAAAATTTTAAATTTTTTTTTACGAAATTTTGCGTATTATCGTATGACTTTATAGTTTTGGACGATGTAACAGTGAAAAATTTCGGATAATTATTCCGAAATGACTTTCCGAATAAGAAAATAGAAAAATTCTCGGTGGAAAACTCGGAAAATTCAGGAAAAACTTGAAAAATTTGGATTTTTTCGGAAACATTTTGCACCGCAAATTGAATTTTTGTATTGCATTTTGTGTGTCATTGTTCCGTTGTGGCTTTTCGGTTGGAAAATTATGGAAAAATTCCAAAAATTTAAATTTTTGTTCGACGAAATTTTACATTTTATTGTAAGTTAATTTTTCAAATGGAAAAAATAGAAAAATTCTTGGTGGAAAACTCGGAAAATTCCGGAAAAAATCGAAAAATTTTGATTTTTTGGATGAAATTTTTCATTGTATCGCTTGATTTGATGATTTTAGACGACGTAAAGATGAAAAATTCGTTATGATGCTTCAAAAATTTCGGAATATTGTGAAATTTATTATGTTAAAAGATTAAAGGCAAAATGATGCAATTTTAAAATCTTCTGCATAAGCATAATGCATTGGTCCGATTGTTCAAAATCGCATTGAATACAATGAATTATGACGTCCACAAAATCATTATCAGAGCAGACAAGAGACCCTCTGGATGCCATGTAAGACAATTCAATGGTCCCACTATAAATGAAAACGCAGTGGTGATTGTTGCGGAGAATGTGGAATCACGCGATATTGTTCTCAAGCTTCGAAATGGTGGACAAGTTGAACGAGATGGCTGACGACATTTGCACAGAGTTCGCACAACAACATCCAATTTCGATCTCAAAATTATCTTCTGATCAAAGACATGTGCGTGCTTATGTGCGGCAGTCTACTGTCGAAATTGGGAATACCAGCGCCAAATCGTTCAGAGTCCGAACAAATGTGGCTCCCTTAACTGCCGAGCAAACGAACGTGTACGATTTAATGATGAAGGTTGTTGACGATGGAACGGAAGCATTTACTTTCTCGATTATCCCGGTGGGACAGGCAAGACATTCGTAATTTCTTTGATTCCGGCAACAATTCGGTCAAGATCGCAATTGAGTTAGCTGTTGCATCCTCTGGTATTGCTTCCACATTGGTGAAAGGCGGTCGAACTGCACATTCCGCTTTCTTCTCACGGTTGACAAGACAACGTGTAGCGAAATTGTTGCGAGAATGCTTAATCATTATTTGGAATGAATGCACGATGGCGCATAAACGAGCATTGGAGGCAGATGACCGAACGATGAATAATTTTCGAGGTCATTTAACGAGAATAAGGCGACCAACTATTCGACAGAATTTTTGAACTCTCTAGAATCCCTCGAATCTATTATTCCAACCGATCTTCCCTTCCAATTCAACTCCCCATTGGATTGGCTTTTGAGATAACAATCCATAAATCGTAAGGCCAATCATTGGAAATTTGTGGAATCAACCTCGAATTTCCCTGCTTTTCACACGGTCAGCTGTGCGTTGTCTGTTTGCGTGTTGGCAAACAGTCTTCATTGTTTGTTTTTACGCCGGAAACAAATCGAAAAACATTGTATATCAGATCGCTCTTCACAGATTTCGATTAAATTCAAGTAAATCAGATTAAAACTTGAAATATCTGTGTTTTACTATTGTATAAAGGCGTTACCTTAGGAGCGAGACGAAGTTTGCCGGGTCCAAAGTTGTATGGCAGAACAACGTTTGCCGGGTCAGCTAGTTTTAATATAAAATTAAGTTTTGAAAATAAAAATTGCAGAATGAATGACAATTCGAAATCAGAATATAAAATTTTAAATAAAATACTTATTCTGAATTATATTGCTATTATGATTTCATTCATTCTTAATACAATTACAAAATTCAATTTTAGAGGCGATTAAAAATTTAAATTAATTTGTGAATATCAAATTACAAATTCTAATTTTAATTGAAGGTTATTGCTGAATTTCAAATTTAAACTACAACTAATTTGTGAATTCACTTTTGATTATTAATTTCCGTTTACTTATACTTATATAATTATAATTACAAATTTGAATTTATTCTTGAATTTCAAGAGTGCAATTTGAATATTTAAATTCATTTCGATATAACAAATTCTAATCCAATTACTAATCACAAATCGGAATTTATTCTTTCTAAATTTAACATGAATTCAAAATTATTTTTGAATTTTAGATCAAATATCAATTGAAATACAATTTGTTAAACTGAATAGATTTTATTTTCGTTTTCTAAACATTTCAAACCCCCTTGGACTATTAAAACTTGTTTTATCTTCGTTTATTCATATGCTGGAATGTTAGACAGATATTTATTATTGGCGTGATCTAAATAGTTTTAATTCTTGGCTTTCGCGTAATAATACTGCAAATTTTTTAATGGTTCAGTTTGCTGTCAGATAGTTAGGCGGGGAGGCTCGTCTGTGTCCCGGCTACGTATGATTTGAGACCTCCTCTATTATGCTTGAAGCAGTTTACTCATGTAAATAAATAACCGTTTGCAATATAACTGACAATGATGAGACTTTGACGCAGTTTATTATGCCGCGGGGAAACCTAAAGAGCAGGTTCTAATTGTTTAGATCAATACCTTTATTATATATCAAGTCAAATATTAAATCTATGTAACCATATGTAAAATAGTTCATCTGCACATTTTGTAGACAACTGTGTTATACATTTTCATATGACTTACAAATTGTTATTCTGAAGTCAAAGTTGAAGTTTAAAAAAAATATTAAAATTTAAGGAACTTGGGGAGGACCTAGTGCATGGTGTAGTCGGGTACATCATGAATCTTATAAACCAAAGTTTCCTAACGCCCTCAAAATCTTGAATTATGGTTTGAAACCCGGTTTTTCGGGTCTTTCATCACTTATGAGCTAATAACTCAGTTAGTTCTAAACCAATTTTGAATTTATTAACTGGGTTGAAGAAAAGAATCTGAGACCTTTCCAACGATACACAAATATATATATTTTGCTATAGATAACTTGCCACATTTGTCAGATTTTGCTCCCCAATTTTAAACTTTTTTTTATTTTGTTCACTATTTTTGAAGTTTGAAGAAGTTTTTAGCCACTAATTTATTACATTAACCTAACGTTTGTTGTATTTTTCAGAAAGTGCATTTAGCCATTTGTAAAACACAGATTTGTTTGTAAAAATTGGTGAACAAATGGTTAAGTTATTAATGTTTTTCGAGGAACGCAATCTTCGAAAATTCGAAATTAACAACAACACCACAACAAAATATTTTTTTTTAACTGTTTGATTTTAGTATGCGATATGTTGTACTCGAAAAAAAATATTAAAAAACATTTTCGAATTTTAGATCAAATATCAATTGAAATACTATTAGTTATTTCATTTCAAACCTCTTAGACTATAACAATTTTATTTTATCTTCGTTAGTTCATATATTGTAATGTTAGACAGATATTTAATATTGGCATGATCTAGATAATTTTTATTCTTGGCTTTCGCGTAATAATACTGCAAATTATTTTTATAGTTCAGTTTGTGTCAGATAGTTAGACTTCTAGCGTGTGGCGGGGAGGCTCGTCTGTGTCACGGCTACGTATGATTTGAGACCTCCTCTATTATGCTTGAAGCAGTTTACTCATGTAAACAAATAACCGTTTGCAATATAACTGACAATGATGAGACTTTGACGCAGTTTATTATGCCGCGGGGAAACCTAAAGAGCAGGTTCTAATTGTTTAGATCAATACCTTTATTATATATCAAGTCAAATATTAAATACGTAAAATAGTTCATGTGAACATTTTGTAGACAACTTGCTTCTAAATTTTCTTTTGACTTAAAAATTTGTATTTTAAAGTCAACTTTGCCGTTCGCCAAATTTGATTTAGAGAAAAACACAATTCAATAATTGAGTTAAAGATTTTCATTTGAATAAAAACCTCCACGCGGCATATTATTTTATATTTGCTAATGGAATTTGATTTGTAGTATTATTTTAAAATAATTGTATCTAATGAACGTGTATTTGCGACAAATTCGAATAATATAATATAATATTCGAATATATAATTAATATTATAAACCCCAATCCTTCCTCAATTTTCTGAACATGTTGGCCAAACATTAACTTTAATTCCTTTACCTAAAATTTGAAGGCAGCGAAGTCGTTTTTTGCAGCGATGACGTACAATTTGCTGACATTTGTATATCTGCAGTTGGAAGTGGTATGTATTAGTTATGTAAAATAATTGTATTTTAAAATGAATAACTACTTGTACGCATGCGTGTTCTAGCATCATACATGACCACGGCATTTCTGCAATATCAGTCAATTGTAAAAACAATTTGTTAATAATAATAAAATAAAAGTTTTTTATTTTGACAGCAATTTCTTTCTTTTAAATTATTTATAAGCTTTTGTAACGTAATTATTAAAAAAAAATTAAAGCTAGTTGGGGGAAATGCAAATATTACATTAACCATGATTAAACATAATTTTAGTACAATAAATCCAATTTTCCGTCCGTTTGGTTGTACATTTAGTATATTCTCGTTAATTTCAAGAAAGCATACTTGTTTTAATTCTTATTGACTTCAATTAAGGGTAAAAAGCATACAAGCAAGTCTGGACGAACTTAAATATAGTACATATATATTCCACAATAGGATAGATAAACTTGAGCCAAGTTGACACTAAACTCAAATAAAGTACATTCAGTCTTATAGTGTAAGACATTTATGTTCATATTGGCTACAAGTTAACTCAATTTGAGTACAATCTGAATCAATTTCAGATCTGATTAGTTGTACATTTAAGTAAATTCTCGCTAATTCTAGGAGAGCATACTTGTTTTTACTTCGTTTGTGATTTCAATTAAGTTCAACTATACTAAATTCCAATACGCATTAACATGTCTCGTACTTAAATGTAGTTTAATTTGCATTAATACGGAGAAAATGCGGTCTTCAATTTAGAAAATTTGCTTTGTAGTAAGTCACATTTTTCTTTTTTTGAATACGATGCAAACTTCCATGATTGCCGCGTGTACTTATTTCAAGTCAATTTGTGGTTGACTTTAGGAAATTTTCTGAATATCGGTAGTAAAATGTAAGAAGTGCATACTCAGTGAAACATAATTTCTCCTTATTTTAGAAATTTTGCACTCAAATCGTATCAAAAAAAACTACGAATGAGTAAGTGCATACTTGATTATTGACACATAATACTTGCTTATAGTATATGTCGACTAACATTCAGTAACTTTTACTTGTCTTTATTCCAAATGTATTTGAATGTAGTAACAACTTACCTGAAATCAAGTATGAAATGAATTCAATCTGAGTAACCGTAATACTTGACTCCGAATTGATGGCCACTCTTACTCAATTTTAGTAAATATTTCCTTAAACTTAGTACATGTTTCTCCTAGTGCATCCTTATTTGTAATACCAACTTACTACTTTTGATTCAAAATGTGTTCAAAAATAAGTCGTGTTGTACTCAAAACAAAGAAATGTATACTATATTTTAGTTCGCATTTTAGACTTATATTAAAGAAATTTGCAAACTCAATTTGAGTACTGTGTTACTTGGCGCCATATGAAGACTCATTTTACTCAATTCTAGTTCAATTTTACTTCAATTTAGTTCACTTTTTTCTGAGTGCAGTACAGTTGAAGGACACTTCTGAAGCCTCAATGCTAAGGAAAATACTGGCTTCCACAACGTGCACAGTAGATTATTTCAAGAAACCGTGCTTGGGCAACGTCCAGTAAGCAATTACTAGAGTAGCTCATGAATACTCACTTCCCTGGTAACTACCAAAATGGGAGTTCCGCGGACAGCATTTGCGTCAAGTCAAAATTCGTCAGTCAGTTGACAGAGAACTTGTGATCGAATACAATCATTAATATCAATAAATAAATAAAAAAAAGTTTTAAATTATTATATTTTGGAAAAATCGTATATAAAGATTCAGGTCCGATTTGTACTCAGAAGTTATTCTTTATAAAAGTTATTAACGCGATTTGTTTAAAATTAAGCGCATTAAGGGTTTATGTGGATCAAGTGACGTGTGAACTTTGCACAGGTGCGTTTGGGCTTCTCGATTGTTTCTTGAAGCTGATGATTGTAGAGAAAAATCATCAGTAACCTTAAGTGCAGCAAAGGCTGATGATGAGATGGTAATTACCGAAATAGCTTTCCAAATATTATTTAATAAAATAATGGACCACTAGGCTAAATGTCATCTACATGATGTTTCGTTCTTGAATCAAGCATTTTATACTATACTAGCTTTCCCGGCACGCGTTGCTTCACCTGTACATTCAATGAACCTTCTTTTGACTTAAAGCAATACAGGCAAAATGCAAACGCTTCATAAGACGAACGAACACTCCATTTATGTGATTGTAGCTATATCCCATTGGTCTGAGTGATTGTACTGTTTGAGTCCCTTTTTATCCCTAAAAGTTCGAATTTCGTATCGCACAACCTCTAATTCTATAGGAAGCATGCCCATATACGATTATAGCTTTAACCGTTTGGTCTGGGTGTTGATACCAGTTTTATACAAATTCGGCAATTTGACCCCTAACTGTTCGAAATTGTAAAAACTCCATCTGGCGGCTCTCTAATTCTAAAGGGGCAATTCTATATATATTTTGGTAGCTAGGGTATTTGATCTGGGTGATATCATCAGTTTTATCCCTTTTTATGTTTTTTACAACTAAAGAACGAGTTTCGAAAAATTACTTCACATAAAATATTCACTTACATTTTTGAGACTATACCTTTAGCCGTTTAGTACCAGTTTTATCCCCTTTCGGGCCTTTTTACCTCTAAAAGGTAAGAATTTCGAAAACCTTCCTTACTTCGTTCTAATTCCATAGGGAGAAAGCCTATATAAATAATCATGATTACATCATTATCCGTTTGGTCCAAAAATCCATTCTTAGCTGACGTTTACTCGAAAAGGGGAATCACCATCACAAATTTCATTATCCTTTCTACAGACAGTAGAACTTTTTAAATATATAGATTATGAAAATGTTATTAAAATAGTTCTATTAATATGACCAACAAAACAATTTTTTCAAAAGGGGCGTTGGACCGCCCATTTCCCAGCGAGACGTAATCTCCTATGTACCATTTACATATGTAGGAAATCTCATCTTCATAGCTTACATGGCTCGTAAAATATAAACGATTGTAATTTTGGTTTGTGTGGGCGGTGCCACGCCCCTTTGTCTAATTATGTTTTCTTGTAGCCAATGGTAGAGGCCCTACGGATAGTACTACACAGTGGAAGTTTTATTACAATCGGTCTACTTATTTCGCCGAGATAACGATTTTTTCCAAAAGGGGCGTGGCACAGCCAATTTTCCAGTGAGACGCAATCCTCCTTGTACCAGTAACATATGTAGCTTCATACCTCTAATGGCTTTTGAGATACGACCGATTAAATTAGTTTGTGTGGGCGGTGCCACGCCCCTTTGTCTAATTATGTTATCATGTAGGCTATGATAGAGGCCTTACGGACAGTAATAAACAAAGAAAATATAATTGCAATCGGTCCATTTATTTGGCCCATACAACGATTTTCTAAAAAGGGGCGTGGCTACTTTCCACTAACATAGTATTTTTTCTTATACGACTGATAAACGTACGACCGATATAATACGTAAATCTCGACTTCGTACCTATAATGGTTTAAAAGATACAGCCATTTTAAAATTCCAGTTGTATGGGGCGGTTCCACACCCATTTTACACCCTTGCAGTCCGATTTTCCAAAAATCCCTTCTTAGTGAGCGCCTATGTCATAAAAGGAACCTAAATTTGCAAATTTCAAGATTCTAACTTTAGCCGTTTGGGCTGGGGAGTGATCAGTCAGTTATCCAAGCCTTTTATATATATAGATTATAGAAAATCCGTACTTTCCATACTTTTGATACCGCTACGTACGTAATACACGATTTTTGTTTTGAGTGTAGAGGAGGTTGGTGTCCATGTTGTCGCATGTGCAGACGATGTGGCAATATCAGTTAGGGGGAAGCCTCTGATCAGATATATCCTTCAAAGAGCTCTTATCAGTATGGAGAAGAAGGCGGGCGAAATTCCTATAGTTCTATATGAAGTTATTGTCAGGTGAAAGACTCACATTCACGTTTTCCTGAGTGATAGAGCATATTCAGCAGCAAACGGTAGGTAGGCGTCCTCTAATATATTTTAAGCATGACGAGACGCTGTCTGATAGAAAAACATGAGACGATTTTAGCAAGAGCTGTGGGGATGAATAGGAGAAGTCCATAGAACACCTTCTCTACACTTGCCCTGCTCTGGCGAACAGGCGAGGTTCAGGTTCAGTCTCTTCTTTTTTTTAGCGTTTGGGTGATCTGGCCGGTATTGATATTAAACGACTCATAGGCTTTTTAATACGCTCAGGGTGGTTTAACGGGGAAAATTAGGGATCATTGACAGTTTCCGCTGTATCACTATCGACTTTATGGACAAGGTGAGCCTGATATTCAAACTGTCATACTAACCTGACCTAGAATTATACTCTATTAAAAAAGGCATTTTAAAAGCCCGTAGAAACACAATTTAAAAATAAATACATATTGTTTTTTTCAAATTCACATTGAGTTAATTAAAATAAAGTTTTTTTTTTCATTATTTTGTGATGTTATTTATTGTAAAATGAGCGCAAAAACTGATCCTATTCAAATTTCTTGTACTGTACATATTATATAATGTATGTATGTACTTTATATCCGCATCATAAATCTACAAAACCTCAAAATCATGCTCATAATTACACCGAAAATTTCTTGCCCAAAATAATGAGTTTCCTATTTGACAAATTGATGTTGTTGTTGTTGCTGGTTTGGTGTTAACCACAATCTGATGGAGCACAAATATGATTTGTCATTACATTAAATAGCTGGCTGACTGTTGATCAGATACTCATTTATCAATAATAAAAACCCAATAAAAACTATGTTTTTTTTTAATCATCCTATGATAAACAAAATGTTCAAAGCATAACAACAAATAATGGAACAATTAATGTACAAAATGTGCTCAGTAATACGTGTAACACAACAACAACAACAATCGCCCATACAACATGATGGATGTTAATGTTAATTTTTCAATTTCATATCCCCCTCGGCCAAAGTATGTTAATTTGTGCCTACATTTATTAAACGAGATCTGTTCTTGTATTTCTAATGTTGTTTGGTTTTGTTTTTTTTATGGATTTCATCATTCAAGACGCAGATTAACTTTCATTTCATGAAGAATTTTTACAAGTGGATTAGAAATTCTGAAGACTGACCAATGACGACGACAGCCAAAGTAAATTCAAATTTCATTGCCAGCGATTTGTGTCGGATTGAACACATCGTCACAACGTATTCTAGATTTGAACACACAACGTGTAGATCTGCATATTAATGTCCGGGAGTTTATCATTGAATCAGCAACAACAAGTGTGTCAAGTGTAGGAAATATGTTTAAAGAAAGATCGTAAAGTCAACATTGGAAAACCTACCTACCTACCATCCATCTACTCCAACCACTAGCACCAGCAAGTAGTATGCAAAAAAAAAACAGCGAATTGTGAAAGTGTAAATCTTAAAACATTGGTCATACGTTGTTTTATCAAAAACATCTGAAAATACTTGGCAAACAGAAAGATGAACAGACCGACAGCCTAACAGAAAATGACAGTCCAGCCGAACGGATCGAGAGAAATGTAGATGCCAGATAAACACACACCTCGCATCTTGTGTGGACTCACTTAAATCATGAACACGGACAGAAAAAAAAATCAATTCAGTTAACACACAAATAATGTACTCGTATCGGCTTTTAACATGTTCATGTTGGCAATTTAGGTTTTCTTCATTTCTTATTGATCGAGATTTGTCACGATTTCCTTTTAACATTTTCCATATTTGTATGGACCTCTTTATAGAAATTAAGGTCAATTTGATGTTAACAATCAAACAATAATAACAATTGCGGCGGAAGTTATTGATGATATTGTTTGAAAATTCGTTTGGGTTAAGTGTACAAATTGCAGTGTTATTGAAGAGGAAATTGTGCGAGGGTAGTATGATACAGACATGGCTGTATATTACATTTGTAATATAATTTAATAACTGGTACATTGATCCAATATAATCAATACGAAAATATGGTGAAGTTCATATCAAGAACAAAATTACACAGAGAAATAAACAAAAAGTTACTAGAGCTCTTCAAGATCAGAACATAAAGCTACAATGCAAAAGAATTCGATTTCCTATTTCAAATAACTTTAATTTCATATCTATATATATAAAAGGCTTGGGTGACTGACTGATCATTACCCAGGCCAAACGGCTAAAGCTAGAACCTTGAAATTTGGAATGTAGATTTCTTTTATGACGTAGGCGCGCACTAAGAACGGATTTTTGGAAATTCGCACTGAAAGGGGGCAAAATAGGCGTGACGATGTCCCATACAACTCAAAATTTTAAATGGCTGTATTTCATAAACCATTATAGGTACGAAGTCGAGATTTGATAGATATGTTGGTCGTACACGAAAAATTACTTTTATTGGAAAGTGAGCGGTGCCACGCCCTTTTAAAAAAAAACTTTTTTTTTTCGGCCAAATGAAAGGACGGATAGCAATTATATTTTCTTTGTGCGATACTGTCCATAGGGCCTTTAACATAGGCTACATGAAAACATTATTAGACAAAGGGGCGTGTCACCGCCCACACAAACCGAAATTTCAATCGGTCATATCTCAAGAGCCATTATAGGTATAAAGATGAGATTTGCTACATATGTTACTCATACAAAGAGGAATACGTCTCGCTGGGAAATGGGCGGTGCCACGCCCCTTTTGAAAAAAATCTTTATCTGGGCTAATTAAATGGACCGACTGCAATGTATTTTTTGCTGTGTAGTACTATCCATAGGGCCTCTATCATAGGCTACATAAAACATATTGGACACAAGGGCGTGGCACCACCCACACAAACCAAAATTTCCATCAGTTATATTTCACGACATATGCTACTGATACAAAGAAGAATACGTCTCGCTGGAAAATGGGCGGTGCCACGCCATATTTAAAAAAAATTGTTATGTTGGTCATATTAATAGAACGATTGTAATAACATTTTCATAATATATATATAAAAAATAACTGATTGGGTAAAATGGCTGTAGATAGGATGGCGAAATTTGGGCCATAAAGGGATAGAACTAATACTAAACGGCTACAGGTATAGTCGGAAAATTTAAGTGAATATTTTAGTTGTGCAATATGAAGTAATTTTTCGAAATTCGTTCTTTAGGTGTGAAAATAACGTAAAAGGGATATAATTGGTACTATCGTCCAGACCAAATGCCTAAAGGTAGAGTTACGAAAATGTATTTAGCATTGCTCCCTATAGAATTAGAGAGCCGGCAAATGGAATTATTAGAAATTCAAACATTTGGGAGTAAAAAAAGTCTAAAAGGGGTTAAAGTTGGTATCATCACTCAGACCAAACAGCTAAAGCTATAATCGTATGCGGGCATAGAATTAGAGGGGGGTACCAGTCCATTTTATTTTTGCGATACGAATGTATCTTTTGAAATTCGAATTTTTAGGGATAACAAGGGATTAAAGCGGTACAATTACTCAGACCAATGGGATAAAGCTACAACCACATAAATGTGTGTCCGTTCGGCGTATGAAGCATTTGCATTTTATCCGTATTGATTAAATTCTTAAGAAGATTCATTGTAAGTTCGGGTGAAGCAACGCGAGCAGGGAAAGCTAGTTTATATATAAAGACTTGCTTGTATTGATTTATCGAAATATTTTGATACAGTAGTACAAAATTTTCTACACACAAATTTTAAAAATGGTTTTTGCAACATTGCTTGTCGATAATTTTAGGGAAGAAAATCAAGGCAATTTGACACATTGCAGGCCTCTACAGAAAAATTAAAAACATTAATCTGAAAATAATATTAAACGATTTAAAAATATCAATGCCTTTTTCTTATATGGCATATTTTCTTTTTTTTTACATATCCATATCTATGTGTTACATCGGGTTTTGACTGTTATCTATAAAATATACAATTCTAAACCTCCAAATGTTTTCTGTACTTGACTGTTATTCACTTCTGTATGAATTATGAGCCCAAAGCTATAATAAATACAATTAAGCTGCAGTGCCTCCAGCAGTAACATTCAAGTTGAGGGATAGCAAACAATAACAAACAATTAACATAATTCACTCAACACATCTACGTAGGTGTACGTGTATATCATAAAATTAATTACTTTTAATTTAATTTAATTTTCTTATGAAGCCACCCAGTGTCATCAACACCAGAGATGTGTGAAGTTCCTCTGTCAGATTTCAACAGAAGTCATAACAATAATCATACACTCAGCCACCAAAACATTACTTGACTACAATGTCTATCATCATAAGAACCACAGTAATTTAATTTCTCTACGTTCTACTCCCTCCTACCGCTCGCACTATTCACCTGCCTTTAGAAATTGCCCTACAAAAAGATATAAACAGAAAACATATAATTTTTATCGACATGATTACATTAGTCTTACGGGTACAGCTGTTAGAACGTGGGAATTTGCTCTAACTGCTAAGTATATTCGTATTTACAACATTGTAAAAGTTGGTATTGTTGCTGTTGGAAGATGTGACATTATCACACGGAAGTTATACAATAATCGAATTTCCCACACAATAATATCTTCGGGTCAGTCACCAGTGAAACGTAACAGATCTTAAGACGTTAGCGTGTCTTACACGCTGTCCGAAAACACACACAACAACAAGTGTTCTCTCTAAGTTATTCACCTTTCAACCCCTAACAAATTTGTGTTGACTCCAGGCAACAACTTACGCACGATCAGTGACAGCGCATGTGTGTGCTACAGAAGGTTTTGGTCATTTAACATTTCGGTTGAATGATGACATGATAAACCCATAATTAAAAAAAGAAGACACTTTTCCCCTAGTCGCTCAGGTGCAGAGTTAACGCTTCGATGATTAAATACAAGTAAGAATATTTGTAAACCTTTTTAAGGGTTTGGTGATATATGTTAAAAAGAAAACCGTTGTCATTAATGACTTCAATATTTGCATACTGTTGTCTCGGTGTTTTCCATTCAAACTACCCAAATTTTCCAATGAGTCTAAATTTATTGAGTTTGATAGAGTTCATAGGGGGAAAACTTGTAAGTGATGTTTAAGTTATTGGAAACTACATCACAGTACTTTTGCAACCAATAACTATATAACAAGCCCCAAGGCAAGAAAAATATGTCATATCTGTATAATTTTTGGCAAACGTGATTTTACAGGAAGCCTATTCAATGTTTTGAAACATCATTAAGACATAACGATTTATCGCTTTTTTTATAGACTTCCACTTATATCAGACATACCATTATTTGCAAACTTTTTCTAAAAGTCCTGAAAGACATATTAAGTAAAAGATGCATTTAAAACCAGTAAAGAAATTTCAGTCAGGTGAACTGACTGATAAATACCATCACCCATACGACTTTCGGTCGTATGGCCAGATTAGAGGTATAGTAAAATTGTAGAAAAGCTTACAGTCCACAAATGTAAAATGTTAAATTCAATATCCTTGGGCATATGGTAATTTTTATGGGGGTAACGCAAGCGTCCAACTGAGAATCAATTTAATTCGAAAATCATCTTTCAAAGAACGTTTACCTTCTGCACAATTTCACAATTTTTAGTTACAAGAAATTAATCTGACAAAATTAAAATATCCTACAGTTCGAATGTTACGGGGGGAAATATTAATTTTTAATTTTTTGGTGGTACTGGAAGGTATGAGGAAAATGTTGCGTTTTCCTAAGTATTTGTCTACAATTCGAAAATAATTGAACTGACCTAATACAAATATCCTCCAGATCTTCGCTTGGAAGAAATAATAATTTTCCAAAAATAGGTCATTTTGTATGGGAGGTACCAGAGGCAGTCAGTCGATGTAGTCCATATTCATTCCAGAGGCTATTCTGCCCATTTACAATCACATTACTTTACTCGATCTGTCGTGCCCTTCAGCCAGCCAGACAGACGGAGATAGCTTAAATGTCTTAAAAAGTTCTGAAACGAATTTGGTCTTAAGATACTCGAGGTCTAACTCTTCTTCTTTAAATCTTTACACTTTTTGATTTTGGGTGATGACCACGTTTCCATCGACGAAACACGTTTTAACATTTTTTAAATTTGAGTGGCTGAAAATGTGGCAAAAAATTAAAATATCGCCAAAAGTCTTACACATTTTAACTTCCGTAAGTGTATACGATGCATATTCAATAATAATACCAACACCAGATACCACCATTTAAGATATATTGAAGGGTGTAGGTCGTCTTCTTGAATTTTAAAACATTTTGACTTTTACCCATATACTCCTGAGTCCAGTGATACAGTCAGCCAAACGTGAACTGTTTCACTACTTACTTTGCCTGTTCCACCCTAAATTATGCGACAGTTAAACTATGCACAGAAGGACGCTAAATTTTAAGATTTTATCAAAAATAAATTGACGTTGTGAATCATAGTAGAAAAATATTCCACATTCCCAAATCTATACCATTGGTAAAAGTTGAAATGTCCAATATTTATCCCTCATCCCTAAGGTTGAGCGTATAAGCACCTTATATCAATATATATATAAAAGACTTGGGTGACTGACTGATCACTTTCCAGCACAAACGGCTAAAGCTAGAACCGTTAAATTTGGAATGTACTGCAAGGGGGTAAAAAAGGCGTGGCACCGCCCCAAATAACTCGAAATTTGAAATGTCTTTCCTCAAAAACCATTATAGAGGACATTGTCATACCTTTAAATAAAAACAATCATTATATCGGCCAAATAAATGCATTGACTATAATGAAAATTTCACAGTGGGCACTGCCCCTTAATGTTGAGTCAATCTGCATTTCTGTAAAAGCTTCTCCACGCCCCTTTTCGATAAATCATTATATCGGTCGTATTAATGAACTGATTGTATGTAATACTTTTCAAAATTTCTTTCATACTGACTGACCAGTCCCCAGCCCACACGGCTATAGATAGTCTTGAAATTTGGCGTGTAGATCCTTTTGTGACTTAAAACTTTTTGGTGGAAATACGTATCCTAGGGGTAAAAAGTCGCAAACAAGGACAAAAAAATACTTATTGCATAGATCGGGAGGCTGAAGCTGGAACATCGAAATTTGACATGTATTTCAAATTAATTAGACGGGATTTATAAAATTCTCAATTATAAAAATAAATAATAGTTTATATACAGTCCAATTCTAAATATTTCCAGGGAATGAATAACATGGGAGGCAAATTAAAAGTATTCAAAGTCAACAAATTATGAAAATCCCATTATAATTCTTCTTTTTTTCAACAACTTAACTTTTTAATACAATAAAATTGATTTTAAACACAATTAAAGTACTCTTTGGCATACTAGAAGTACATTCTGGTATTTTTTGGTACAAAAAGTGTACTTCTGGAATTTTATGCACTAAAAATCGTAAATATGCGCTATGTACTTAAATATGTACTTAATACACATAAAATATGCAATTTAACTATTATTTAAAGTATAATTTGCATGATTTTTGTTAAAAAATGGATACCAAATGCATTTTATAAAGCAACGATCGATGTCTTATCGGAATCCAGGAGCTCTTTCACTGCTTCGCCAAATTCTTCGAAATTATCGGTAAAATGTTTGACTGACACGCACCCAATTTTGTTTTAATTGGCTCTGGAGTAAGCGGAATACCAGGACTTCTTTCGTCCAAATCAGTTCACGCGAAGGCGTTTTTGAAAACGTATTTTTTCCATTTGATATAAGAGAATTTAGTTCAATAAAATGACTTCGTGAATAAACTTTAATTCAATAAACAAGTCACTTGCAACAGCATCGTAAACCCCTTGCCGCCTTTACATGTAGGCCGTCGAGTCCGGTTTGGACTTTTTTACGACTTCCACAGTGTTATTAATCACAATTTTGTCAATCTGCCCACTGTGCCAAAGTTGCAATTTGTACTATACATAACACATGAATATAAAGACATATAAATACTACTAGGAATTAAAGATGGAAATGTTACATTAACGAAAAAAACTCCCCTATCGATGATGTTCACTTTTAACTTAATACCCGTGGTTTGTATGTCAATGGGAATTTTTGTGTGACCTCACGTCGGGATGAAAAAAACTTTCCAAAAAATCGCTAGACCATTAAAATAAATTACTTTACAGGTTCCTTTTTCCTGATTTAGGGCTGTACATCAACTAGTGAAATACGAGTAGTGTGCATCGGTTTACTTCACATATTTCTCTAAAATTATTCATTATTATTCCGGCGATGTAGTCTGTTGACGATCTCATACTCTGGCTGTTGTGATGCGACCCAGTAGATAACAAGTTCACATGTTGGTCGACTGTGTGGTAGGAAAATGGAAAAAGGGTTAATATGCAAGTAGTGTTTGCCAACGAAGCGGTTACTATGATCTACCCAGGCATACAAGTAATAAACTTCTTCGAACTGAAAGACGTTAATGAAAACATGCAAATTAGAACATGTTTTAAATATTCCAGAGAAATACGTTTTTACTGCAAAGTCTGTAACTGTGTTTTGTGTGATGTTAACACGTGAAATCTAGTTTAGGTATTAAGTAAATATGCATTTAACTGTTGGAAAACGCTCCTACTTCTGCAAAATGGATAATTTAAATAAGTGTTGATGATGATCTTATGCAAATATATGTTTGTTAGTCACATTTATTTAAAAATTATGGAACTTAAACAACCATTGATTCAAAATGATTTTCTAATATAACGGCCACCATTATGTGATTGTACATATATACATTAGACCATTTCATTTTACCAATTTTTTCGAAAAGTCATTGGGATAATATATTTTCTAATTCTACTTAAAAAAACAACAATTTTGGTACATAAAACTTGAAAATTGATCAACGTTTAGGGGTCGCGCAAAATCGTTTAAGGTTTTTGGCTGCAAAAAGGCATGTTTCAAAAATACTGATTTACTTATATGATTAAAAGTTTTGATACGCTTGACCGATTTTAATCAGATTAGACTTGTTTTAAAGGTAATAATATTTCGCACATTTTCTGTGAAGACATCAAAACATTTTAGATAATAGTTTGAGTTTAATAACCTTTCAAACCTAAAAATTTTTAAATTTTAATTCAAAATTTACCTACTTTGGCCCATAAAAAAATTTTTTTTTTTAGTTTTGGGTCTAATTTTTGTATATCTTTAAATGCACAATTGACAAACACTTTCTAACGATACCTTTGATGTATGGCAGGACCATGCAAATGACATATGTTCAGCAGCAGCAATAATAATCAATAGTGATAAAAATTAAACGAAAACTGTGTACTATGTATATTTTTAGTAAGGAAAACGATTTAGGTAATTAAAAAGAAATCTTAGTTCTTAAATACTTTTCCTAGCTGGTCTACTGGTTATGATCACCGTCAAAGCTTAATAGATGCGCTCACCGAATTGCTATTTTCAAATTAACTCTTTTTCTATGTTTAACATTGACATTTCTCTCTGGGGCCATGGCGCATAACTGATCATTAAAGTACTTATGGTTGTCTTGATCAATTTGCATCAAATGCCGCAAAAGAAAAGACTCTATCAAAACTGCTGAAGTGGAGAGGAGTATCCACGTCCATCGTTATTACTTACGTGGGGTGTTGGGTTTCATTGACAGAGATTTGAAGAACGTGAAGACTATCTCTACCCAGTACTCTTTTGAGTTTGTCGTTATAAATGTATCAGACTTTTCTCGCTCTTCATGCCAAAGATGCTAAATAAATAAAGTAAATGATTGGGAACAGGAATAACATACATACGAGGATAAATATGGTGTTTCAAGTACAGTAAGTGTGAAAAGTAAGTCTTCGCATAAGATAATGTATACTAAGTAACGTGATGCAAAATAATACATATTTAAAGTAACTTTTTTTGTGAGTGAACTTAAATGGCGCAAGATGTTTGTAGTACCAAAACGTTAAACTGATTACGCATTTAGATGTCTGACAAATTATCACCATAGCAAGGTGTGAATAAATTAATTTTAACGACAATTTCGTGAGCTTCCAATAGTCAGTTATAATAGATTGCGATGCAAATTTCCTTTTGTTTAAACAATAGAGTTCAGGTTCTTATGTATTCCTAAGCGTGTACAAAAATTAAGGTCATTCAATAGAAAATATAATTCAGAGCTAAAAAGTTTTGGAGTTTTTAAATGGTAGAAATATTTGGTGAAGTAAGGGAAAACTGATTATCGTGATACGTTCAATGAACTATTTTAACCAACTAATTTAAAACATATAATAATAAGGTAATCTTATCTAAGTCATAAATATTTTTTTGCACCATGTGTAATGCATATGATTTTGAATGGACATTGGCAAACTAATTACACTATGACACAAAATCAAACTTTTTGAAAAACACCCGCACGTGACTATATAGGTTCGATAGTACAACCGGAGCTGAGTAAAACCCTAGCTCAGTTTGGCTAGATTGGCTACCAACATTTTTTTTGGCCCCCTAAACTTTTTGAAATCTCTTGGATCCCTTGAAAAAAGGTGACATCAGTTTTTGGCCAACAGTTTGTACAGTTTTTAATCTAGCTCTTTATCTTCATACGCAAAGTTGTAGCTAATAGTCCGCTTAAGAAATTGATATAATAAAATTTTCCAAAAAAATTAGACATCCCTCGTTTATTTTCAAAAAACTTCGAATAAAATTCTAATTTTTTCACTATTTTGAATATGTCGTAGGGACTCCAGATTTTTTGCATACTCTATTCAGTGAAATTGTAGCTTAGGTAATACCGAAAAACTTCTCTGAACAAACACATGAAATCTGAACAAGTCTAGAGCAATCAAATAGCTCTCAAAACACACTATCTACATTAAACAAATCAGTTTTTTAGGATTTTTGGGCCATTGTGCAATGTTTTTACTTGCTATCTATACCAAAAACGTACTTATTGTATAACTGAACAACTTCTGTAAACAACTAATATGATCGAAATACTCCACCCTATTAATTGTTCACAAAGCGTATTAGGGTGTTCCTCATATTGCATTTTTGCGAATATCGTTAAAAATATGTATTAATTGCGATGTTGGTCATTAAGCTTCATCATGCATTTGTTTTTGCTAAAATTACGAATATATTGTGAACAATTTTGTATCGATAGTTAGGCATTAGGGTGTGCCGCAATGAGGTTAGAGTTCTAATTTGTTCTCAAATCAGTTTATTGCCGCTGAGTATTTTTCTTTTGTATACAGACGAAGTAGTGATAAGCCGTTCAATAGCTGAAGTCAAGACCTAAAATAGTATGTGTTTACTTTTGCCATATCTCTTATAGACGCCGAGATATTTGATGTAGAAATTTGGATATTTTTGAAAAATATTATTAAAAATTTTGAAATTGGATTCCGAAGTAGTTTATTATGGGCAACTATATATTTCAACTTTTTAAGGTTAATCAAGTTAAAATCTATATGTTCAAATAGTATATGTGTATATTATCAATATCTCTATCTGTTATTTTTGACAAGCAGATAATACAAGGCAAAATGCTAATCACATCATCGATAGATATCCCCTACTGTAATAAATTATTCGGGTATAGACTTTGCAAAATTAAAAATGAGAAAATCGTTACGTATCGTGGACCCTATGCAATTTCCGAGGGCGTATTGTCGATAGAAAATCATGAAAAGTTATCTTAATTATAATATTAATCAATGTGGATATATAGATAAGTAATGATCACATCTTTAACTATGAGCATTGAAGCTTTGCTGCACTTTATTAACATTTTTGATTCCAAATAGGATGCTTTGAACATATAGCGACTATATTGACAATATCCCTAACACAGTGCACCATTTTTTAGCTCATTGATTTGGGACTCAATTCTGAGAATTGCATATGAAAGTAACCCCAAAAGTAAGATCTTCTGCATTTTTCATTTTGTCAAGTTGGCTGCAATAATAAGGCTAGCAATTTAGTTATGCCAAATATGTTAGGTCACAGGTGTGGTTGTGGTTAGAAAAATAGTTTTTTTTTGGGAGTAATGGAATGCCAGTATTGGCCCAATCAACACAATTCAATTTAAGATTATATATTTGGTATCAATGATTTAATTAAATATTAATACCAATGAAATCTCCTCTAACTAAGTCAATTCATGGAAGGAGATTAAGTAACATCTAGAAATATTCCTCTGTTAGCCAAAACCAGAATAAATAGAGTCTCTCTTACACTTCCTGATAATTCTAAAAACCGTAAACTCAAATTGGACCAAACTATAATCTAAACACTTAGTCAAGGACTAACAAAACGGCAAGTATATTGTTGCAAAGAGACTTAAGTTAAAAACTTAATTTTCCTTTACACCCAATCAATGTGATATGGATTAGCTTATAGCGTTGTGGTAATTTAACATGCTTTCTATTTTTAGATTCACAACTAACGTCACCTATTTGTTTATCGACGATTGCGAACGTCACTGTATGAGAAGCTTCTACTCGACATGCCGATTAATGCGACACCATTCCGCGAAGTTGCTGTCGACAACATCGAGGGGGGCCGGCAATGAAAAAAAAAATGTAGATGACTGGAAGCGGGAATCGAACCTGGGAACTTCAGCGTAATAGTCGCTAGTTCTAACTACCATGCCACGGCCGATCCCAAATAGACAATCCCAATGGAGACATTTATATTCCGAAAACATAAACTGAATAAACGATTTGTAACCAAACCAATCTTGTTTCATGGATGGAGAAGGCTTACCAAGAATAAAAATTCGAATGCATTATTAGATGGGTGACAAAGATGATAATAAAGACGCTTAGAACTACTCCAACTAAGGCGCTGTTCTCAATTCTGACTCTGTTAACTGAATCCTGAATCTGTTACCCCAAATACGCCACACAGGTATGGAGGAATATGAACTATGGTCATGACAACATTTTAGGTATACTCACATAGCGGGAAAGAACGGGTTGTTGAATCGGAGAAGTTAATTTTGCAACTGTTAATTGGGCTACCTAATCACTTTAGCATAGTTATTGTTCCACTGCATTAGAATAGCCGTGAAATAAATTCAGTATCATAGGACATCATATCCCTCGAGAACGTGTACATCACTTTGAGAATTGTACAAAAATGTAGTGACACATTTGACGATTACCCTCCCATGGGTTTCAGGGTATGGAGACATATATGGTAACCAATGAACCAACGAACTGGCTAAGACCGTCACCATCATACATTTGAAGTAAGGTTACTGTGATATTGGGGTTCGTCTTACAAGGGGGACACACAAAATTGCAGAGAATCCAACCTGGGGATACAAACCCAAGGTAACACTTTGGATTTAGAATGCAATAGTGAAGTCAATATTACAATATGGATCTATAGTTCGGTAGAATGCACTCGATAAGAAGAGCAAATTTAGACAAATGGATCGTATTCTACGTTTCTCTTGTCTCCTAATAACCGGATGTATGAGATCGACTTCCTCTTAGGTACTCTACACGATACTTAACCTATTACCACCTGATCTGAGCTGCAAATGCTCCGCCCTTAAATCAGCCATTCGACTTAACGGGATTGAACATTGGGATCCCTCCATCGGATACTCAAGAATCCTGAACTATATCAACATCTCACTTTAAACTGACTTAGTGCATGGAAATCAAACATTCTCTACGGATCTGCAACGACCTCCAGAAAGGAATGGACAGAGAACGCTATATATGGACCAATAAACATCTTTACTGATGGGTCCAAACAGTATGACAAGGTTGGCTATGGTATCTACTCCGCGGATCTAGGCCCAAGTATAAGAAAAAGGAATCCCGACTTCTACCGCGCTTTCCAAACGGAAATACTTTATATTAAACGAGCCGCGGACGTGATCGATGTGAGGAGGGTATCGCAGGAGGATATTCTTCTGTTAACGGATATTCTAGCGGTAGTAAACTTGTTGAAGTCCTGTGACTTCAAATCGATAGACGTCAGTGCCTGCCGGAAATCTCAACGAGATATCCAGGAATAACAGAGTTCTGGTTATGTGTATATCTGGAAGCAGCGGCATACCTGTAGAGCGGCCCTGCAGAAAAGTAACGTTGAACATGTACCACTTTGACCCATATTCACCTGAAAGAGTACCATCGGAAACCTAAGGCCTTGTAGAAAGGCCAAAAAGATATGACCTGAATACAACGCGAAGCGAACGTCGTACCAGGTAAATTTTGAGAAGAAGAAATGGACCCATAGGCAGACATGCGACGAAAAGCGAATGTATCTACTGAGGAAAAACCAGCAGTGAACCATCTACCGACCACATTATATGCGACTGGCCAGCCCTATACAGAAGGAGACTGGAAATCTTGGGGAATCCTTTCTTAAATGATATAAAGTAACTGGTATCCTTGGATATCGGAAGGATCAACAAACTTTTGTAAAATCATCAACTGGACGGATTGGATCAAAACTCCGGATTCCCATTCGACAACTGGTGACGCAATCAGGCAGCAGACGCGCTGAGAGGATTTCTAAGGCAAAATGGGAGTAAGATCCCACCTGCACAGGGGCCAAACAGATTTGACCTACCATGGATATACCACAGAGCATCTTCTATACCTATGTTCTGTTTTTTGATGATATAAAATTTATACAATTTCGTTGCTATGATAAAGGCGGAAATATTGCGCAGATCGCCTACTGGTTATATAATTCTCTGCTTTAATTGTACAATAATGTAGTTGATTATAGTAGTTAAATTCCAATCACATTTATATTTTTTGTTTTTAAATTCGATGACATTGTGCTTTCTTGTGCAATCTGACAGATCTTGTAGGCGGCTTGCCGGCCAACGAACCTTTTCTCTTCAATCTCTATATCATAGGGAGAATTCCACCTCCTTTACTTGAATACCACTATTTAATAACAGTTTCTGTAATAAACTGAAGTTTTGCTAGCAACTTTTTGCAGTCACTGTATGCCGTCCCATGTAAATACAAATTCACATGCAACAAATGTACTGTACGTCTACTTCATACGTCTAAATGGAATCTTTTAACACATGCGAGTACCCATCTGATTTCATCATGACCATCACAAGCATTGTGGCTAATTCTGGTTACTGCGGCATCAAACTACGACTGGAGCATACTTGTAGTTGTGTAGTTATTTAATGCAACCCATTCGGCAGGACTTAGGCAGTCTCCCCAACTGCCGATGATGCGCACTTGAATCAGTTAAGAGCGAAAATTTTCTTTCTGTTACTCTGCGTGTTTTTTGTGGCCTAACACGTTGCATGTCACAGCGAGATGTCGAAAATAAAAAATGGCAAAAACTTTTACTTTGAGAAATTGCGGAAAACTTGTTCTGACAAGGATTTCCAGTATTTGCACTGGGGAACGCTGGACAACAAACTGCATAATCCACACACCGAAACAACCGTTAAACAACTGGTTTCCATGTGGCTCGTCCCAGTGCGAGAGAGTGGAAGAGTGCAGAGGAAATGACAAATTATAATTATCATGATTGTTTAATTACCCCGAAATTAAACAACCACCAGCCAGCCAATACTCGCAGACGAACGCAAAAACTATGCATTAGTAACAACATAAACGTGAAATGTGCAAATCCCATCTAACAATTTAAAACAATTTCGAATGTCGGCCTGACGGTGAATGTGAGTGAATGTTGTATGTTATACACAACTTCCTCTTCTGGCATTGAAGGTTTCCAATTTGAGTCATTTTGCACTTCTTTTTTGCGCTTTATATAACATTTAAATGATTAGATACTTTATGTTTTTATCGCTTAAAGGTCTTGGCAAAACTATTTGCCACACATAGATAATTATATGTTGGTCCTCCTCCATAGAGTTGTTAGCATTGTTTATTATATCATCTATTTGTATAGATGTTTGGTTAAATGCCCTACAGTAGGAAAAGTAGGTTTGAAATTTAACAATGAGCAAAGGCGTAAATGTTGGTGAGACATAGAGAGGAGAGACATAGAAGTAAAAAATTAAAAAAGTTTGGTTTGTTGAAATTTGTTGTTGCCACAACATTACAGATTTAAGTTGCTGCAGGTTCTTATTGAAATAACACCAGTCTTTGAAGTAGTGGTCTAATGACCTGTTAGATTATTTCCGACATTATCGTTTCTTAAAAAATTAAAGTGCACCATTAAATACATTTCAATTTCAAGTTCAACATTAATTTCCCTGTTCCTTTGATAGACCTACAGATTTATCCTAAAACTAATGTATGATCTCTTATTACAGATATCTCAAAATTCCTAGAGTAGTAGTGGTATCACATTGTCGACTCTTACGGTCGTAGATTCAAGTTAGTGCCCATCATTTGCATGATTAATTGCTCAACTTGTTCATGGCCCCCCCAAAAAAAACAATAATTAAATATTTTAATTTTCAAATACATGGATTTTGAAAACAACGTAACCAAAGTAAAAGTGATTTTCTGTTGGTTGTTCAACCTGAAATTTAAAGATTTCTTTGTACACACGATAATTACAAAGGTTTGTTTGTTTTTCTTTCCCTGTTACACACGCAGGCAATTATCTAAAATAATTATACTGTTAAACAGAAGAAAACTACAAAAACAATTTTTAAAATTTACATTTAAATATAACAGAACTCCTTAAGTATTTAGTTGGTAAAACTCTTTAAAATTTCTGTATTCACAAAATGTCACCTAGAAATTACAATGTTTACCAAAGACCTGACTGGTGGGGTCTGCCTCCATTTTTTTGGGCGTGAATTATGGCCACAATTACAACTACAGCGATAACGAACACATTGGTGCATTATCATTTATTACAATCACCGGATAGGATTTCAATGCAACCCACGTACAAAATTTATGAGTTTGCATTTGTCTGTGTTGCGCTATCTATGTGTAACGTGTCTGTAACATAACATTAATTTCTGTTAACATTAATTTAAATGTTTTCCTGGCGTTGAGAGTGATTTTACAATAAAATATGTATTTTTTACGATCGAGTGTATGTGAATTAGTTTAAATAAGTTATGTATTAATGTGGAAGACGAAATAGACAATATATTTCACCAAATTTAGATATTCACATTTTAGATGTACATACAATAGGACAGTTTTTAATTCTCAACACTTCATAACAGAATGTTAAAATTGTAAAATAAATTCCATTTAAAACATTAGTTCTGAGCAATAACAAGATTTCTTAAATCTTTACAACTTCTACAAATGTGGGGTCTTTCGGATAGTTTCAAGTTTTTTATGTAAGGCTAGATGGCGGCAAGAAATATGGTAGTTAGCAGCACTAGATTTGACCATGAAAAGTATTCATAACGCAACATAGTTATCTCTAGACCAATTGACAAGGAATCAGATAGATCACGTAGTCACGTAGTCGATGGAAGGCACGCATCGAGTGTTCTAGACGTACGAATGACCAGGGGTGCAAACATTGACTCCGATCGCTACCTTACTGCAGTTAAGGTAAGCACAAGGCTTAGCATGGCGTAAAACGTACGTAACCAGGCACAACGAAAGCTGGACATCGGTAAACTGCGGACCACAGAGGTAGCGGACGCCTACTCTAACCACCTAAATCAACTGCTTCAGAATGCTCCAACCCCTGATTATATTACCTCGCAGTGGACATATGCAGGCCACTCCATACAACGGACTGCGAGAAGCGTACTTGGGTACTCAAAGCCGTCTCAAGAAGATGCCTGGTACGATGATGAATGTCGCAATGCCATGAGGGAGACGAATGGTCCATACAGGGCGAAACTACAGCCAATGGCAACGCGAGCTGTAAGTGAACGGCACAGGGAGAAGACACAAAGGGTAACTCGTCTTTTTTGACAGAAACAGAAGGAGGTGAAAAAGAGACAGGATGAGTGCACAGAGTTGCTCCGAAGTAGAGGGGAAGGCCGAAAATTATACAAGAGAGTTATGGCTAGAATGCGTGTCCTGCAAGGACAGCGATGGCCAGCTAGTGACGGACCCGTGCTGAATATATGGAGAGATAATTTACTGACTACGGACACTTCACCCCAGTCAAATCCATGACGATGACGCAATACGTACAAGGTCTTCCGAGCATATTGTGTGATCGTCTTAAACCAACTGCAATCTAACAACTGAAATCTATTAAAATTATAATGAACTAAAATTCAAATATTCAAATTTTAATTCAATTGATATTGAAATTTTTCAATTGATATTTAAAGTTTATCAATCGATGTTTATATTTTATAGTAGAAACTAAAAATCGTATAAAGTTAAATATGGTTTATACGCTATCTACCCATATCTACCCATATCTACTCATATCCCCTCAGCTGCAAGAGCGAGATAGCCTAATTAGAAAACATGTAGGAGTAAGCAAAGACAAACACTACAAAATTATAGCAAAGTAATATTGAATTATAGGAAGGTAGATAGGAAATCAATAGTACTAGTTTGACAGGAGATAGGGGATATGGCTGGATAGCGTGTAAATCAGCCTTTATACAAAATGCGTCCTTTGAAGTCAGAAGCCCGTCAACTAAAGTCCGAAGCTATCAAAGTGAAATTTAAAACTCATCTTGCTGTCTTCCAATTGGAAATGGTGTAGGTAACTATGATGGCGAGATTCTTAATACTTTCTTGAGTTCCTTAAGTGCGAATCAAAACGTTGCTTGTAGCACTACCAATACGAATTAACTATTTATCGGAAAATAGTTTGAGCTGATTACTAAAAGTTATTGCGTTATTGATAATAAACCATTAAATAAGTATATTATTTTAAATTAATATAGTGTGAAGGACGAAGTAACAACTAAATATAGAAACCTTTACAAAAATCCGCCGAAAATATTATTGTACAATTTAATAACAGAATTTTTGATCATAGGTTAAAGACCAATAGGACTAAGAAAGCTAGATAATATAAAAATTTTAGTCTGAGAATTAGTTTGGCATGAGGTCATCAGTGAAAACACAAACTCGTTATGATTTCGTAAGTTTTTATTTTATGTTCCCTAATATTTCGACTAACTTCGCCGTTCACCTTAAGGGGGAACTGATCTTGAAAAGATTTACATATATTAAACATTTACACTATAACAAATTTACACAATAACTATTACTTTAACAACTGAGTAATTACGTCCTACATTCGTAAGCTTCATTCAACTACTATAGTTTTGTCGTCTGTGTTTGTCCACTGTATGTCTATAAATTTGCGCGACTCTCCCGGTATCCACCTTTTAGTTGAGTCTTTTCTCAGCTGGTACGTCTATAATGTGTAGCATTTAGTTGCGTCAGTAAGGTTTGGCATATGCCCTGTTCAAGCACAGTGGGATGCGAGTGCTGTTTTTTGATCCAATGGTTTGATTTTATTATTTAAATCCGATTTGTGCCCTGCTAATCTTATTTTCAGCTTAGTTTTAGTGATCCCAACGTATACCTTTTGGCAGAATAAAATATAAGTACAAAGGTCAACTATCAACACATCAGCATAAAATAAAAATGTTAAAGGTAAAAGATTTTGTTTTAAGAAAGGAAACACCAACAATTTTCCATTAGTGTTTATTACACTTATCTTATCGACGACGTAGTACGATAACCTGATGACTTTGTATTTCATACCAATTTCGAAGAGCTGAATCTCTCTCGAACACGGAAGCTTTATAATTACAATAAATTTTTTGCGGTCAAGCACATACAGATCTACTTATCCACATGTAACATACGCCTCTCAAAAAACATCAATATCTTTATTGATTGGTTAAAAACACAATACAATGTACCACAAAAGTCTCTGTGGTGAAGGGTATTGCATATATTTTACTATTAAAATGTATATAATTTACTATTTATATACTTAAGATAAAACTCTTCGATGCAGACAGACAATGATTTGACACAAAAATACTCTTGGTGTACCGAAAAACATATTGATTAAATATCGTATCGCATGGGCCTCAGCAATCGAATCAATGAATGTGATGGAATGATGCACAAACGATATGGTTGATTAAATCACTAATATCACAACAGAAACCCAACGAATACAATATCATCATCATCATTATAAGCAATGTATTGTTTCTTTATAATAATATTCATTATGTTAATTATGTAAATTTTAGTACGTATTATGTTTTAACAATAGATATGCGACGATAAATATCTTTGGATGTAATGACGTACTTTTGGCCAAAATGCCATCACTTATTGGGAAGTAACAAATAACGATTTTTGAAAGGTTTTTTTTTAGATCACCGTGCGAACAAATTCGCTTAAAGTGCATCAGCAAATGAGATCTTGCTCTTGGCCTATAAACAGTGAGGGATTGTAAAAACCTTCATTAAATTTTTGACTAATTTCAACAAAATGCAGCCGTTGACAAATATCTATGGAAATGTGCTGCACAAACATAAGCGATCAAAGAGAAACCTGCTACCTGTTCCCTGGGTGATCATGACACAGATGTAGTCAACAATCAACCTGTATGATAAAGACAAATTATGAACATTGGCCGCTAACATAAGTGTAAATTACAATGATTAGTGTACGGGCTGACGGAGTCGGCTCTATGGCCGACAACAAAAGATGAAACATTTAATTTATTGGCTATCAAAGGTAACACAAAAGTTGCCACATTATATTTTAATAATACCAATAACTACTCTTAGCCATATTTATGATGTGTGCACCTCAATCTTTGTTCCGAGTTTATGACTGCATTGGGTAGGTAGGTTCGGTCAGTTGCTTTTACTGTAGATGGTGTAGCATCAATGATGTTACAGTGGAGGTCAAAACTTTGGTTGGAGAAAGCTATTGCAAGGCTTTACATTTTATAAGTTTTGTACAAACAGCAAATTGATCAGTAAGGCACCAAAAACAGGCATAAAAACACACATTTTCAATTTTAAGCAGGCCTTGAAGCTGGTGCATTCTAAAAAATTCGATAAAAAAACCCTCTCCGCTTAACAAAAACGTCGCATGGCAGGCCTTCTTAAAGGTGTCTGTCATAAGGTCTGCTAAAACGCTTTCTCACAAATGCCTGTTAGCAGGACTTCCTTTGTCTTCTTAAACATCCTACACTCATTCCCCCTAGTATCTTTCTTTTCAAGCTCTTTTTAAGAAGATTGAGCCATGCCCGTCTGTCTGGCTTCCTACAATTTGTCTCTTATATACATACTAATAGCACTAGCCAACAAAGTTTTGCACTGGAGCAACCAAATATCTCTCCTAGGGTATTTTGGTAGGCCGAATTCAAACCTATATTTGGGTTTTCTCTATCACGTCAGCTTTTCGTTTGTTTTCACGTATTAGAGTCCAGCATTCTTTTTTCGTAAAATTCTTGAGAATTTCTTTAAATTTTCATTAAATCTTAAGCAAGCTCCCCTTATTCGTCCCTCATCTCACCTAGGTTTTTTAATAATTCGGCAAAATCTGTCTGTAGTTTTAACTCCAAGAAAACTGTTCACAATGCTCTTGAAAGATTTCCAAGATTTTCTTAATTTTGCTCCCCACTGTATAATTTTTGTATTCTACATTTCACCGACATTGTTTGCTAATGTGTCCCCCATTTTAAATGCAACACATTAAAATGCCATACACAGCGGGAACAACAACGTCCACTACCACCAGCATCTCTACACATGCTTTACTGCATATAAACATTGGGCCTGCCTGGAAGTGCTGAGCCGCTCAACTCAATCGGTGGTACGCTCGGTGTTATTGTCGACATAAAATATGAAAATCTTCTTTCACATTATGTTTGATATCTTTGTTGATAAATCATCATTCTTTGCTGCATCTTGAGACTCTCAAAAACTCCGGCAAATAATCAGTTCTTTTCTTCTCGTTGCTGCTGTTTGCCGGTGTTCTCTAAATGGCCTGAAGGCACAAGCCAACAACAAGCTGCATCTATCGAATACGAACAAGGCAAAGATGATAAAGTCAAAGTCGAACGCATTGAGCTTTGTAAGCTCCTTAAGACGGGGAATGCCATAAATTGTACGGTGGCCATCGATGTTTGGCGTTTGCCCTCTTCTCCACCTGCTGATGGAATCCTCAAGAGGCCGAATGGGGGGAGCTTGCTTGTTGATCAGTGAATGAATGAAGTAACTCATTTTTATCGCTTTATTTGCATGATTTTTCAAGTGTAAACACTTGCCAAACTCTGGACTAGGGTACAGGCGAACGACGAGAAGATATACAATTCTATAACAAACTTGTGAATATATTTATACATATACGGACAAATGTATGTACATATAGTATATGCATATGCTCTGTACATACATATGTAATTATGGCAGTTGTTGTGGCTTTCCAGTGTCTGCCTTTTGAGGGTGTTCTGTCGGTGGCATTCAAGAGTAAATCTTTTGTTTGCATGTTGCATGGCAATTTCCACATGGTGGCAGTAGCAACAAAATGTGGTACCTTTAGATGTTAACCCATTTTAAGCTGTTACTAGAAATTGCAATGTGCTATAGGCTTAACTTTGAGTATCTGCTTTGTTTGCATTTGAAAGGGTTAAGTGCGATGGGGGTCCTAATTCACATACGTCCGTGGTATGCTATGCCGATTACTATGCATAATTTTGTTGATGAGGATAATTATTGTATTTAGGGAATATTCCATGCATACTAATAAACAAAAATTATTCAGATTCAACAAGCTGGTTTGGTCTCGTAATCATAAGTTATTTCTCAGGAATTTCGAGAGATTTGTTAGCTTAAGGTATTTATAGTTCCAGAATTTCAAACATTTATAGTTCCAGAATTTCAAACATTAGTGAACGATGATGAAAATGGGAATTGGTGATTAATATCGTAAGGTTCATGAAATAACAACTGCCTACGTTAAAATCAGGGGCAATATTGTTGTTAAACAAATAAAATGAAACCATTTATGGCAGGAAGAGGCGCTGTAATAATTTCTTCTCTTCTAGGCATACTTATACCTTGCCATGTATTTAACCTATCTATTGATCATTCATAGTAGCCATAACAGAGGCATTTAAATCGCAGTCATCTAAGTAGGGCTACAACCAATCCCGTTATTGCCAATTTGTACAAAATATCTGTTTACATCTTATCTAATTATGTGTTTAAACCTCTCACGGCTCACTTCGTTTGTTTATATGTAACATTATACAAGTTAACAGTTAAGATTAAAACAAATGACAGATACAGATTGAAGTAAGTTAAATCCAGGTCACTTTTAACCACACAATACACATTATTTCATGTACACTATACATCATCGTATTTAAACCACAAATGTCTTCCAAGTAAAATAAAAGTTTACAGTTAACTAATAGAAAAATCAATGTCTTCAGGTTTTTCCATTTCTCAACTCTGTGGGAAATATACAAGATCTATTAATTTAATCTACTAATGACAAAAATGATACAATGACACAAGGCGTTAAATACACAGCAAATTCACACAAACTGCTCCAGAAACCACAATGAGGTAAGGAGTGAACAAAAATCAATTGAAATTCAAATAAAAACATATATATATGCAAAGCCTTCTCTTATTACACAACAGGATGGGCTAAAATTATGCAATATCGATTTAAGCTACATTTAAAAGTTGTCTTCTTAGTTAACGTAACATGTTTATTACTGTATATTATATAATGTTAACGCCTTTTGAGAGTACGACAAATGTAGTGGAAATCACAAATAACTTGATGTCCAAGCGTTTATAACGCTTAGTTTGTGTTCTGACGTGATGAGAAAGGCTGGTGTCAACATGTCTGGCACCATATTTCACAAGAACCACATGCCACTAGCCTATGCTGATGATATAGACATTTTTGGTCAAAATCTGCGAGATGTTACTGCAGTTTTCTCATCGCTAGAAAAGGAGTCACCAAAAACGAGTTTAGCGGTCAACGAGGACAAAACAAAAATAATGATTTCGACGAACAAAGAGTCTTCTCGATGGGGACGCACCGTCAACGTTGGAAATTATTGTTTTAAAGTAGTAGATGAGTTTACATACCTCGGATCTTTCGTCAACCAGAAAAATAATGTCAGCCAAGAAAGTAAGCGGAGAATAGTGCTAGCCAATAAATGTTTTTACGGACTTCGGCAGCACTTTAGTAACACTACCTTATCACGAGATACGAAGAAACAGCTGTACCAGGTGTTAAATTTACCCGTTCTGTTGTATGCTGCCGAATCGTGGGTGCTTGCGACAACGGACATACAAAACCTTGGAGTATTCGAGAGAAAAGTACTCCGAATAATATATCTGACACCTATCTGTGTCGACGGCGAATTTCGCCAACAGATGAACTATGAGCTGTATCAGCTTTACCACGCCATCGACGTCGCTAAAAGAGGCAGAATTCAACGACTACGATAGCTGGGACATGTTGCCGGGATGGATGTAAATGATCCAGCGAGAAAGTTGTTTGAAGGCGAACTTGAAGGACGGCGCAGACCAGGAAGACCCAAACGTTGCGCCCATTTGGTTTGGGGGTGAACCCTCAGAAAACGGAATTGGTTCTCTTTACTCGTAGATATAAGATAAAGGACTTTAGGCCACCGAGACTAAATGGAGTGGAACTGAAGCTCTCAACGGAGACCCAGTACCTAGGTGTTGTCCTTTATCAGAAGCTAAATTGGTCAAGAAATGTAGAAGAAAGATTAATGAGAGGCGTCAATGCTTTTTATGCCTGTCGGAACTCTATAGGTTTAAGTTGGGGACTCAGCCCGAAGGTCACAATGTGGCTGTATATCACGCTAGTCCGGCCAATTATCACCTATGGATGTCTGGTTTGGTTCGAGGGCCTATATAAGAGTAATTTGTTAAAAATGCTCAGCAAAGTACCAAAGTATGGCTGTAATGGGGATTACTGGGGCTAACAGGAGCACGGCGCAAGCGGCTTTGGATGTGTTTCTGGGCCTTCCGTCTCTGGACTTGTACGTCAAGGTTATTGTAGTCCGATGGGGCTATCAGAATGAGGGAAGCTGACGATTGGCATCAAGCTATACATGGTCATGCGAAAAATTTGCAGCCTTTGCGCAAGGCCGTTACTTTTTATCTGACACCTCGTACTGATTTTCCCAAAGTAAACGTTAAAATTCCGCAAAGATCGGAATGGAATGACGGCAGGACTCCTTATGGTGACTCCATTTCTATCTTTACTACCGGCTCAAAAATAGAACAGGGCACATGAGCTGGTGTCTACAGCGAAGTTCAGCAGCTAAACCTTTCTTTTAGGCTACATAATGAATTTAGGTTTTCAGCCTGAGGCTGCGGAGTCTATGGGATTTGGAATTGATACTACCATACACGGATAACCATATGTGTGGATAGCCAGACTGCAATAAAAGCGATCAATTCTACACTGTGTAAACCAAATTTGGTGAGAAACTGTAAGGAGAAGTTGGATGGACTTACGCCTCTGGATGTCAGCCTCTGTTGTGTTCCAGGACATTGCGACAGTCCTGGTAACGAATCAGTAGACCTACTGGCCCGAGGTGATCATGTCTGATCATAACTCTCTGGATAAAGGTTACCGCTCATTTGTTACCTTTTTGTCTTAGTGGAGGATTGGATGTGGAAAACAGACTGCAGACGTTGGATCTCCTGAACCGGCTGTATAACTGCTAGATCGCTGTTGCCCGAATACAGCAGATTCATAGCGGCGTATATGGTTGGCCTGCGCAGGAGTGAGCTGAGTCGGACCTGTGGAATTCAGGCAAATGGGATTTGTCCATACGCGAATACTGCCGTGTGTGTGAGAACGAGGAGGAGTCCGAGACGATGGATCAACTTCTGTGTGGCTAACTGTTAGGCGAGAGTTACGTAGAAAATCTAGAGTCTCTCTCATCAGTCCTAATAGGAGATCTAATACATTTCTTGTGATGCCTTCCATGGCTAACTGGGCCAAGATAAATTAATGTTCATTTCATTAATTTCCTTCTATATCCCTCCCTTCTCTCTTCCCCCTCCTTCCTTTCTAACGTACAATCAAAATGGAACAGCAGATCTCTTCTGCCATTTCCTGACCAATAGTTTTAAATTGTTCCCATCCAAAAACGAACGACCCAATACTTTGACCCCCAAAACTAAATTTTTGACCTGATTGTATCAAGTATATTTGTTTCTTTAGGTAGGTGCCACGCAATAAAACTGTTAACACCAATTTTTGGTGTTTCACAGAGGATGCCACATAAAAAATTTTAAACCTACTGTCATCAAAAAAGGTCGAGCCAGTATCGAATTTGAGAGACTAAAGCACATCAATTTGCCAAAACTTAGGAATTGGCAAGTTAAAGGTCTTTCAACACTGTTTTTCGTTTCAATAAATGTTGCTAGTTTAAGATTTTACACTGTGCTATTGCTTTTAATGTATACTTTGTCCTCTCGTATATGATTATAAAATGCATTGTATTTCATATACAATTAAATTCCTATTAACAATCAACAAACCCACTCTTTACGAATGGTATCTACCGCCCGGAGTTGTTCTATGATATATATTCATTTAATCCAATAGACGCTCCCAAGCTCCACATTACATACGTTAATGGTCGATGAAAAGATAAACGATTCATTAAAACTAATACACTTACGAGCATTAAATTCAGTTCAATTATAACAAAGCATTTTGGACACACCATCCAATTCTATGGCAAATTAATGATCCATAAAATTAAACCCTATCATTTGTCAGAAACAACTGTACCACCTCGTAATTCTATTTAAAGCTTAGAAATTAAACTACAACATAACATTTAACGAACTCACTTTGATGTCAAGCCCTTTGTAAGACGGTTCTTGTTGTCGCGGCCACCGCCGTAGTTGTGGGACTTGTGGGTTGTTATTTTGATTTTCTGTAATTGCTCCTCAATATCGCTTAATTGGTGATCGCCGCCAGTGGTGGTGGCATGCATCCAGACCGCATTGCGGTTGCGACATCTATTTAAATTCTGCAAATCGACCGAGGCCAATGATGGGTCACGCTTTAGACGAGTTTTTGCAGTGCACTCTTTGGACACGGACGGCCTATGTTGCATGCCACTCAACTTTGTGCCAACGACTGAGGTAGCAGCGCCACCACCACCAGTTATCATGGCCAGTTCTAAGGAAATCATCTCATCATCCTCGTCCACGTTATCGGCAACATTAACAACGGTGCTGTATTGAAGTGCTCGGGCCACATGTCTGTGTGCCACCGCAGTCTGATGAAATGTTGGTGAGTTTGTGGCACTTGCCTCCGAGTGCGTTTCACTGGGACACGAAATGCCAGATGATAGAAATGTGTCATCTGACATGTTTTGGCCAAGTTTATGCCCGACATTGTCAGTGGCCGTGGTGCTCTGGGTCTGCAAACTCTGCTGACTGGTGGCACAACTTAGATCATAACTTATCAGACTGGATTGTTGAGAGTGCAGTGTGGCAAGATCGTGATGCTGCACCAATGAAGTTGCCGATGATGACGATGATACCAACGATGTGGTCTGTTGCAACTTCAACGGTGGCTGTTTGTTATCCTGTGCTTTTGCCACGGAACTTTGTCGTTGTTTTGCTTTCTCATTTGATTTCTGACTAGATTTGGTGGATTTCGTTTGGATGGCGGCGACGGTGTTAGACGCAACAACTGCCAAGCGATTTTTCGAACAATTTGGTTTGGGTTTTTTGGTGCTGTGCCTAAGTTGTCCCGTTTTCACACTGTGCGTTTGGGAAACTCTGGCAAAGGCACTTTTGTGCGAATTATTGAAAATTGCCGTTGTGGTTGTCGCGGCAGATGACGACGTTGCCTGTCGTGTCTGTTGCAAGCGTCGGCGACTACGTCTGATGCTGGGCATATTACGAGGAAACAATTTGGCAGCCTCATTAAGAGTACAAAAGGACTTTTGAGAGTTGGAGTCCAGCGTCGTTGAGGAATTCGTGGAAGAGTATTTGGTGGAACTGGACGCTGTGGAGGCTTTGTCATTAATGAATGTGTCGATGGCCGTCGTAGTGTCACGGCCTGCCTTGCAGCCATCCACAAGTTGTAAAGTGTTCCCACCGCCAACAGCAGCAGCAGTAGGTGCAGCACAATTGCTGCCACCACCACCAACACTACTACCGTGTGGATTCACCGTTAGTAATTTCCATAATTTCTTTGCGGCCCGTTTACCCAAAGTTGATTTGGGTGTTAATGGTGCACTTTTCTCACTTGTAGTATTGGCCATGTTAACACGTTATAACAACAAATAAGTAACTTTACAATATCACTGCAACAATTTGGGTCATTATTATTCGATTAGACACAAATGGGCGCACAAAAGAAACCGATGGGAGAGCGCGCGCGTTCGCTGTTTAATAATCGGTTACTAATCATATATTAACGCTTTTCTATGTCAAACGTCAGCAATCAAACCATCAATCAAACTATGATCAATTGCATTGCATGATCATCCACTTTTCTTTCATATAAGGGAATCTTTTATTGACTTCACCATACGTCTTTTCACTGATTTGTTTTGATTTCTATTCCAAATGTCGATAATTACTCGCGCACTGGTCATTTACGGTAATTGCGCTGCAATCACTGTCCGTGTTGTACTCCGTTTGTTCTAGATACGTGATCGGCATTCGTTGCAACTGATGATGGATTGTGCCATCGCGATCGGCAGCAACATCACCAATATCGCCATCTACATCTAATCATTTAATTATTTTGTACACAAATGGAAAACACAAACAAATTGTTTCGCAGAATTTCTACGAACGTACAGACGGACCAGTTACGCAGGCGTGTACGATGAGACAGACGTGCCCAAAACCGAAACAAACATGACTGACACCAGCAAAACAAAAAACACGTTTACACGACGTACCGATAGTTTTGTGGTCTATCGCGTTTTTTGTATAATACGAAAAAAAAAACATACAAAAATAATAAATGAAAAATAGTTAATCCGTTTGGCGAACCGTCTCCGTCGGTGTTTGGTTAAAAACTGAAAACAAACAAGAAAATTTGTTTGTGAACGTTTTACTCTGATCATCATCAAGATCACGCTGGCTGGCGTTGTGTGTTTACGAATTGTAAATCGAAAGAAAGTTAACAATATTCACAGCAACAACAACAACAACCGCAGTGAGCCACCACCACCAAAATAATGATGTGAGCATGGAATGTTTCCCACCACACCAGACACCGGTTTGCAGACTTAATGCTTGTGGCCTAATGAAGATCGGTGATCTGCAATTGTTAGTGCAGGTAATGATCATTCTCTCGCTAGTCCTCTCTTTCGGCCAAGTTTCTCACCCGTACGGCACAATGAGCTGTAAAGTTGCTCTTTAACTCAAATGTTACACATACACTTGTTGGATTCATTCATCTTCCATCTCAAAGATTCTTTTGTTTTGAGTGGAGCGGTTTTTTGCCCATATGAAAAGAGGTTGCCAGATTGGGAGATATTAGTAAAACAAGCTACTGGGATAGAATTGTAAATACAATATCTGCTAATTGAATAGAACTGACTGTCCTACGATTACGAACGTTTTCTTAGCTTTTTATGTAACAAATATCTAATTTCATTAAATTAGGACCCGTTGCACATTGTTCGAATCTGCAAAATTTGGTCTTAATATGAAGGAGACTTCCAATGGGCATAAAACATGGTACTAAGGAGGTTTTTGGGGTCGCTGAGTAAAATTTTTAAAAAAACAAAATGGCAGTACGAATTGGACTATTTAATTATTTGAATTTCGACCAAAAAAAATCAGATTTTCGACCAATGTCAATTTCAAGTGTCAATTCACAATAATGATAGAGCTATCCCATATTTCATTCATGGGATGTAAAGGAAAATTAAGTTGTCAAGTTTATTTCTTTCGGCATTAAGAAGTCAACATCGCAGCTAAAGGTTATTTATTGTAAGTCGTTGAAAATTACTACTTAGGTTTTAACATTGGATGCGTTTTGTTGGGAAGACCAAAAATCGGTTAATATAAAACGGCTGTGGTTAAAATTTAAGCAACATCGGACAACTTTAAGTCTTGTCCCAAACGAGGTCAAATCTTCATATATGAAAATGAGTTTGTTTGTTAGAATTTTTTAATACCTCAAAAACAGCTTAACCGATCGAAAACAGCTTTACAGATGAAATTTCCATAGAATGTAGGTGTGTAGTCGATAGTTAAAGTAGGGTACTTGCATTTTTGTCATATAAAGTGGGCGTGACCCTGCCCCTTGGAACCTATTTTTGATACCGCAATATTTGGTGTAATATTTGTTTTTCCAATCCCATTGAAAATGTTTATGGATGCATTAGGCAACAAAGTTCGTGATCCAACAAAAACATGGGTGGGATCGGATTAGTGGGCGTGGTATAAAACTTGAAAATATTAAAGCCTGTATCTCATGAACTATAAAAGGTAAAAGGCTGATATTTGGTATATGTTGTTGATACAGTTTGAATAACAGTCAGGGTGGAAGTTGGCATAAAGTGCAGAGGCGCCGCCCAAACACGTCAGCATTTGACTTTTACATATTTGCGAAAATAAATCCAATTCCTTAATCGAACATTAGTAAAAAACATGGAATTTACTAAGAACTGGACCCCTGACCTTAGTGGGGCACGAGAAATTGTTGTCAGATCCTACTCAAAAATATCCGTCATGTATTCTTTATACCAAGTGGCACAATATTCCGGAGGATCATTTGCGCAAAAAAAAATCGTGCCAACGTCACTGTTTGAGAAGCTTTTACTAGACATGCCCGATTGACTCGACACTTATACTGCGAAGTTGCTACCTACTTACAGGCAACAGTGTAAAACTACGGGACATCTGCAATGTTCAGTCAGCGCTCGTAAAATGATTTATAATTAATTTAGACCTAGTTAAACTGCCACCAAACATTTATCATTATTATCAAAAGATACATTACGAAAAAAAATTTACAATACCTTCAAATGTGAAAGTCCAAATTTGTTTCAACCCACTCCGGATTTTGGAGGCTTTCGATTGTTACAAAATCGTGCACTTATATTCTCCTCGTTGCGTTATAATCCCGTTTGTTTAAGTTCGAAACTCGTTATGGTTCATGTTCATAGCTATCGAAAGTTTGTGAAAAGATAGCTGATTCATGTTGGAATAACTTTTGAATGTGATATCGGATTAAGACGATCATGGAAACGTTTGATAGGTTAGGTATGAGGGATAAAAATTAATAGTGCTTGTGGGTCAAAAACATTAAAATTTAGAAAATGTGCTTCGTCCTTGAATATCCAGGAAAATCTCCTTTGATTTTCTTAATTTTGGTTTTGAAAATTGGGCATACTTTTCTATACACGATGTGCAAATTTTAAGATGGGTTCTTCATCAATTTTCAAATCTATGGTTTTGAGTCAATTTTTTTTTTGGAGTTACCCTAATAAAGGATTAAGTAATGGTTCATTCCCAACGGGAATTGGGCCGTCAATAATGTAAAAGTAACCGTTCAGTGATTGACAAAGAGGGGACGTGTCACTGGTTCTAGAGTGTTGAAGAACTGTCAATAAGACTGGTGTGCGGCGCTTTATTTATAGGAATACATTTACTTTTTACCTACGGCGAAAACAAACTAGCACAGGACAAATTGCGTGACTTGTCCCTGGTGGGATCCGGTCCTGGTTCTAGCTGAAATATATATAGGTGAGAATTAACACCCTACGCTATAACTTGGACCACCCTGTGTCTGTCCTACACTACCTGTCTTAAGACCAACGTCGAGGAACTTGACCACAACTTAAGATCATTAGGAACTATACCTTGTAAGCATTTAATATGTATTTGATACTACTCGTATCAAAGATGCAAACATGTCTTTACCCAAACATGTGGCAGCACAAAACTTTGTTTCAGCGAAACCACTCACAATTGAGTAGCATTTGAGTTATTTTCCCTTTTAATATGGAGCAATAAAGTATGCTACTGTAATTTTTCATTAGGAAAATATGGCTTCTGCATTATCTTTTTCTGCCATTGTTCATGCTCAACTGCTGCAGAAAGTGAGGAAAGAGCGAATTGTGAAAAAAGATAGACCTTACAGGCATTCTAGCACAACAAAAGCATATTATTTTTTCTTATAATTGACCGATTTATTGAGAAAATTATATGTGTCAATGTCTGTCAATTATCGACGATGGATTTATGATTTTCACCGGCAGGTGATAATCTTGCAACTTATTGTGCAAAATGTTAAAGCATTTCAAATGGAAAAGAGAACAAAGTACTATGTGTGTAATGTCTGCGCGAAAAAAAACTTGCAGTTTTCCATTTTCTGTACATATGTTTATATCTATGACCGTTTAAGAATGTTTCAAATTGCCGTAGAATATGGGGCGACTACATTGCAATTGCTTGAACATTGCAACAATTGGAATATGTTGCATGGGTACGATACACACTGATTCAGTGAGAAATAGAAATTGGCACAGAAATTCTTTAATGTAATTGGCATGGCTTAAATGGTACGAATTAATGAAAGTTATAGTAATATTATTTGGTATGTGTCACCATGTTCGATAATGAGAAAAGTGTATATATATTTAAACGGAACACGGTTAAAGGCAATATGCCGTAGACTTAATCTATTTTTAAAACATATGTTTTAAACTGCTCGGTTTTCATTAATCTCCTTTCTGATATTTTAAATTTAAAAAAATTGGGGAATATTAGATTTTCTTATAATAAATGGGATGAGGTGCCGAAATTTTCCATTTTCGTTTTGTATCTCTGTGCAAAAATTAGGCAGGATTTAGTAAAATTATGGCTAATAGTGGTCATTTTCATTCTCTTGGACTTTGAAAAGGGAAGAATAAAGGCAGTAACATATGCTTCGACATACTCATTCCGATTACAAAGAATTTATGTGCCATTGAACTGAGTTTGCCCTTTGAGACGAAATAAATAGGTATATTCTTAACACAGGATTTAACAAGAAGTGAAATGCTTGGAACTTAATAAGCAGAATCTGAAAGCTGTTGCCGAGAATAATATATTGGCTGTATACAGCGGTAATGTGACCTATAAATACCTACGCCTACGTATCCTGATAACGTAGTCTTAGTATGGTGCAGAGGTTGTCATTACTTAGACAGACGCTGAGCTGCCTTGAATATCATTCATAACCTGTAAATTTTGATAATTTCACCACAGGATATGCTGCGGGAACTTGCATAAGATAAAGAGAAACAAGATTCTGATAGAAATTGGTGGAGAGGTTCTTTACCTATACTTGATAACCGAACAGACTGTTTTTGGTTTCTGGCCACAACGATAATGATGAGAATGAAATAGCGGATGAGCTGGTCAAAAGAAGAACTTCTTTGAATAGTAGATGAAGTATGGATATTGGCTAGAATAGTTCAGAGCCAAGCACGAAAGGGGTCTTAAGTGTTTAAGAAAATTTGGCCTACATTAAATGTCAAACGCACGTCCGAATTGCTGAAAATGGAAAGGAGTGATGTTCGTCTATAACCGGAAACTGTTCCCGGGAAATCATCCCGGGATAACAATATGTTAAGATAGTAAAAAAGGTGAAAACCAGTACAGAAATTTCAGTCAGGTAAACTGACTGATAAATACTATCACCCAATAATAATTCCTATTACAAGATAAATTAACTGACCAAATTTAAGTATCCCCCAGGTGCCGATTTGGAAGTTATGGGAGAAATATTAATTTTCCAAGTAAGGTTATTTTGTATGGGAGGTAACAGAGAAGTGATCCGATGTAATCCATATTCATTCCTGACTCAAATTATCATAATCGGACAACTTACGCAAAATATGACTGAACACTGACAGTGTTCTTACAAAACAGAGGTGAGGGTGAATTCGGGCATTTGTATGGTAGGTACAAGAAGGGGTGCGTCAAATAGTTAGGCTCTCTGAGGTTTAGCTTTCTATCACAAGATAAATTAACCAACCAATTTTCTTTAACTCCCAAGTGTCCGTTTGGAACTTATGGTAGAAATATTAATTTTCCAAAAATAGGTCATTTTGTATGGGAGGTACCAAAAGGGGTGATCCGATATAATTCATATTAATTCCTGATTCAAATTTTCATAAGTAAAACTTACGGCAAATTTGACTGAATTCAGTGTACTTACAAAACAGATATGAATGTAAGACTATGAGGGTGAATTCGGGCATTTGTATGGGAGGTACCAACAGGGGTGCGTCAAATAGTTAGGGTCTCTGAGGTTTTGCTTCCTATCACAAGATAAATTAACCGACCAATTTTCATTAACCCCCAAGTGTCCGTTTGGAAGTTATGGGAGAAATATTAATTTTCCAAAAATAGGTCATTTTGTATGGGAGGTAACAAAAGGGGTGATCCGATATAGTTCATATTTATTCCTGAGTCCAATTTTCATACGCAAAATTTGAGTGAATTCAGTTTACTTACAAAAAAGATATGCATGTAAAACTATGAGGGTCAATTCGGTCATTTGCATGGGACGTACCAGAAGGGGTGTGTCAAAGGTTTCAGTTTTTATAGGGTTTTTCAACTATTGCAAGATAAATAAACTGACCAAATTTAAATATCATCCGGTCGTCTGTTTGGCAGTATCCAAAAATTGGTAATTTTTTATGGGAGGTACCAGAGGGGATTGGGCTTTTCTGCCTATTTACAATTCCATAAGTTCGTTTTGATTACTCGAGTTATCTTGCTCACCAGCCAGACAGACGGACATAACTCAGTCGTCTTAAAAAGTCCTGAAACGAATTTGGTCTTAAGATACTTGGGGTCTTACTCGTCTTCTTTAATGCGTTACACTTTTGGGTCGTATCAAATGATATATACCCTCATCCCTAAGGGTGATGGTATAAAAAGGAGTTCAATATAGTATTTTGTTTGGTGCCTAATTACGCCTAAAGGACTGAATCGTTCTTTATGTAATGCACCATTTGCAATAAACCCCATATTATTGTTAGCAATTTCCAGACTAGACACACGTAGCAAACTGCTCGAAATTGTTCTAAAGCAATACTAGATTCACCCCAAAAGATATTTTTTTCCATATAAAATGCAATGCTTTCAAGTCTACTTTATTTAGTTATTTGTGCAGTTTCTTTGAAACGCCAAATAAACAAACGCAACCCATACTAATGCAGCCACTTAAGAGTAGTAGAAGCAAATATTTATGTACTTACATTTTGAATAATTTAAAGTTTTCTTTCGATTACATCTATCGTTTGCTTATGCAAAACTTTCTGGGAACACATTGGAGCTGTAATGAAAAGAGAAGAGATAAAATCTTAAAACAACATTCGAAACAATGAAGGTGTTGGTAATTAATTAAACTAATTACGCTCAGACACTGAGACGAGAACAGAAATCACGTCTCAACTTTTTGCTTTACAATTAATTAAATAAATAAACATTAAAAGTATTTCAATTAGAAAGTCCCTAACAGAGCAGAACTTTGAAACTCAATCTTTTTACGCTACAAAGATGGGAAATGAAAGGACTCCTCTTGACTGCCACAACAAAAGGGGCTAGGACGGACTGGCAACGCAGTGAATGGGGCAAGAAAGTTACAAAGTTGTTGTTGGCGCTGTATTTCTCTTTTAACATAAAGAAATCTTTTGACAATAACAAAAAAAGACAGCTAGAGACAATACAATTCAACAACAAGTAAAATGTCAACATTTGACAATTGTTGTAAAGCGAAATTACACGTCGCATGATTTTTTCTTATATTACAAACATTTAGTTGAAAAAACACGTTGCAAATACATATTTCACAGTTGTATTACTAAGTATAAATGTCTACTGGGGATTCGCTGTGTAACACTGTCGACGCTTCGTTGTGCGGCACTTGCTACACTCTGTGGCATACTGTATTACAGGCTGGCTGGCGGAGGGACAGGTGAGGTGCGCTTAGCTGGATTTCCGCTAGTTTAAGATTTAATAAAACGCCACTCACAATGTGGGGGAGAAAGTAAGAAAGAAATGTTTGAAACACAACAACAACTCTACATATTGTTAACAGACATCAGCATCATCGCCATCATTTTTATCACCTACAATAACATCCCATCACCAACAAACAACATCTGCAGAAAAACTGTCGAAAGGACAGACGGACATATGACAACAGCATTTTGCCACTTTTTTAAGGGAGCCCTACTTTGGAAAGTGTTAGTATTGGGTAGACAATGTTTTACCATTGATTTGTTTTGTGTTCAATTGAGGCTTTGTTTGTGAAGATTAGATACCGAAATAGTTAGGAAATCAGATAGGAAATGTTATCAGAGTTCTAACAAACAAATCGAACAGAACACAAAGGATGAATCGAAGTCGTACAGCATGGCGGGCCGTTAAGCAAATCAAAGGTGATTAGAGATAGTCGAAGTTAATTTTAGGTCAATTTCGCCGAAAAATAAAAATAAGAGATTTTAAGCTTCTTTTTCCGTAAAACTTACTGTTATTCAGAAAAGATCCATTCGAACAGAAGTGTCTTAAAGCTGAAGTCCGTACGCTTCCTTTGAGATATAACGATGTAATATCTCTACTATTTGATGGTGAAATCATGGGGCAAAGAACGTCACTTCTTAAAAACATAAAACAGAGATAAATAAAAAAAAATCCTTTTTTCTTAAAAAAGAGCTTAGCTAGGATTTTGATTCATGTGAATTTTTAATGTACAATTGACTCCCAACAAAACCCCATTTATTGTGTTTGTTGCCATTTTAGGTCAACTCATTTGACAGATTACGAAAAACTAAAATTGAAATTTTTAATGTACTGCAGGAAGCCAAATTTCTTCTTTTTGACATGTTGCCCCGTTTTTACTGAAAAATGGTTCGGAAGGAATTAGGCATAAAAATTAATCAATTTCTGCGACATATTTGTACTGATGAAAGTTTTTTGCAAGAGAAAATCGAGAACTGGTGCGACTTAGAAAAAAAATATAAATATGATCAAAGTTACTGCAGTCCAGCTGCTTTTTGTCGCATTTTTATACACTTCTCCTTGCGCACGAACGGAGTGAAGGGTATATTAATTTTGTTTTTCCATTTGTAACGCCCATAAGGAGGCGTGGTAGGTATGACAACATATATACATATACAATCAGCGTCGATTTAAGGGGGACCGTCTGTCTGTCCGTGGGACCGACCGTGTCATGATGGTTAGAACACGCGACTACCATGCGGGAGATAACAGGTTCAACTCCTGGCTCCAGTCATCTTAAAAAAAAATGTCTTTCATTGTTGGCTCCCCTCGAATGTTCTCGCCAGTAACTTCGCAGTATCAGTGTCGAGTCAATCGGCATGTCTAGTAAGAGCTTCTCAAACTGTGACGTTTGCATTCGTCGATAAACAAGTAGGTGCCGTTAGTTTCGAGTCTAAAAATAGAAAGCGTGTTAATTCACAACAACGCGAGAAGCTATCCCATACCTTATTCATGGGCTGTAAAGGGAATTTAAGTAACTAAGTATCTGTCTGTCCATCCCTGCGATTACAGCCGTAGTCTGAAATTTGGAACGAAATTTCACGGAAATTTCACCCCCTCATTATGGGGGTACCCGTCTGTCCACGAGGTGAGAGAAGTAGTGTAAGAGCTATCGATCTGAAGTTTGGTATGCAAGCTTCTGTTCTCTAAGCGAAACAATTCAAGCTCAGTATTTGACATTTCAGTAAAAAATTATTGACAAAAAATGGATGTGCGAAGCGGTACAAAGTTTAATAAAATAAAGTTGTAGTGCAAATAAGCAGTTTTATCACCACTTTACAAATTGTGAAGGGTGTCTGAGCTTCATTTATTTCGATTTTTTATTTTTGCAATAAATATAATAAAAATTGATTTATTTTTACAGATACCTTCAAACCTAAGGGTATCATTTGATACGGGAAAAAGTGTAATGCATAAAAGTGAACGTCTAAGTATCTTAAGACAAAATTCGGTTCAGGACTTTTTAAGACGATTGAGCTATGCCCGTCTGTCTAATGGCTGGTGGGCAGGATAATTAGAGTTAAGCTTAACTGATCCTTATTAAAATTTGTCGGTATTAATAGTTTCATAAGTTAAGTTACGGGAATATAAATGGTCAGAATAGCCACAAAATGACTTATTTTTGGAGGACATTATAACGTGGTCAGTTTAATTACTTTGTAATAACAGACAGACCCCCGGAAAACCAAAACCTTTCTCAACCTCATAGTTTTACATACATATCTTTTTTGTAAGTACACAGAATTCAGTCATATTTTTTCGGGAATGACTACAGATTATATCGGTTGACCCCTTCTTGCACCTCACATACAAAATAACCTATTTTTTTTATTTCTTCCATAACTTCCAATTGAATAACTGGAAAAGTTTTAGATTTGGTTACTTTTATTATTTTAAAACAGTAAACAAATCATAAAAAAACCCGAAACTTTTGCCTCTCATACAAATGACCGAATTCGCCCTCATAGTTTTACTAAAGTTTTTTTTTTATTAATACGCTGACTCCTTCGATAGTATGGGCAAGATATACGCTTATTGATATTTGACCACTTTATCCAAAAATATTCGCAATTTTAATCCGAAATTAATCAGTGTACGTTATTGGGCAATATGCTACATGAAGGGTCCGCAGTGAGTACAGAATTTTGGCTGTAACGGAAAGTGCGACTGAAGATCAATTTGATACTGTGCGCGACATCTTAATAACCCTACGGGTAGGAGGGTATATATCATTTGATACAACCCAAAAGTGTAACACATAGAAGGAGTCACTTTAGACTCTATGTTTCTTTGAACCATATTCAATTCATAACTTTCTAAGTCGTTCGAGCCACGTCCGTCTGTCTGTCTGTCTCTCTGACTGTCCGGCTGTTACGCACGATAACTTTCGAAGGATGCAACCAATTATTTTGAAAATTAGCATGTCTTGATATTTCCTTTAAAACTACTAACGGTATTGCAAATGGACTACCTGGCCACGCCCCTTTTTGTACCTCCCATACAAATTAACTTTAGAAATCAAGTAATAATGTCAATACTCTCAAAGCGATTGTGCCCAAATTTTTTATTTAGTAAAGCTATGGCAGGATAAAGTTCTAAAGAAAAAACTGGTAGTTTATCCACGACCCTTTTGGTAGCTCCCATACAAATGTACCATTCCGCCCTCTTTATATATGGACTAGCTTTTCTGGCTCGCGTTGCTTCACCCGAACTTACAATGAATCTTCTTATGAATTTAAGCAATACAATTAAAATACAAATGCTTCATAAGACGAACGATCATCACATTTATGTGATTGTAGCTTTAGTCCCTTTTTGTCTCTAAAAATAAGAATTTTTAAGGATACATTCGTATCGCACAACTAAAATGGACTGGTAGCCCCCTATAATTCTATAGTAAGCAAGCCCATATACGATTATAGCTTTAGCCGTTTTGTCTGGGTGATATAAACTGTTTTATCCCTTTTCGGTCTTTTTACCCCAAATGTTGAAATTTCTAAAAACCCCATCTGGCGGTTTTCTTTAGGCATTTGGTTTGGGAGATAGTAGCAATTTTATCCCTTTCTCGGTCTTTTTAAATTAAAGAACTAATTACGAAAAATTAATTTAAATCGCACAACTTAAATATTCACTTCAATTTGTGCGACTATTCCTTTAGCGGTTTATTACCATTTTTATCACTTTTCGGCCTTTTTTACCCCTAAAAGGTAAGAATTTCGAAAAATCCATTCTTGTCTGACGTTTATACCTTTAATGGCTCGTAGGATATGACCGATTGAAATTTCAGTTTGTGTGGGCGATGTCACTCCCTATTGTCTAACAGCCCACTTTCTATAAAAAATATTTTTCTTGTACGACCAACATATCTATCAGTCAGTATCAGTCATTTTAAATTTTGAGTTGTATGCGACCGTGCCACGCCTATTTTACCTCCTTGCAGTCAATATGTTCAACGCGATCTTGTCCAAATTCAGTATTTTGTAAAGCTATAACTGGATAAGGATTTGGAGAAAAAATAGAAGTTTAGCCTCGCCCCTTTTGGTATCTCCCATATAAATGTACCATTCCGACCACTTTAGAAATCTAGTAAAAATGAATACACACAATGGGTGAGGGTATTTATAAGTCAGTTAACCTGGCTGGATTTTCTGTACTGGTTTTAAATTTTTGTTCTACGACGATGTCCACTTCCATTTCAATAACCTTGATGTCGGTTACATTTGGTTGCACGAATACGGTGCTACAACAGAGCGCCCGATATATTCACTTTATTCAGAAATCATATATGTGAGCGCCTAATTTCGCGTTTCGGACCATTCAATTAACCGCCTATGCCGATGAAGTCTTCATCGATAAACCATCTCCGAGATATGACTGAGAACTCATCAACATTACTTCTCGTAACTCTAGTAGTGGCCAACATTTGAATGAATTTATATTTAAATAGCAAATTTCGGATATAATACTGTTGGATCATAGTATATACTATATATTCTGACATCCAATTCGATTGTATGTGATTTGTTTAAAATTTAAAATAAAAGTTATTTATGAATCGCGCTTTCATACAAAATTATATATTGGCTATAAAACATTACACATATTGCTATGAATTTGGTAAACTGGAACATTCTGACATATGCAAAAATACACAATGTGGTATGTACTTCTCTTACCCTTCAGATTCAACGAAATAATGAATTTTTATGTCCAAATTACACGTTTATGAAAGTTTCAAGCTTACCAAGCACATATATTATAGGTATTAATCAGTCAGTACACCTTACTAAGATATATGTAAGATACGAAGTACGCCGGGTCAGATTCTACCACCATATAGTGTGATACGATTTTGCACATACCCTTATGTGTAAAGGGCATCCCGAATTCGTCTAAGCCAAATCCAACTGCTCTTATTCCATGTCTTGTTACAACAGCTTTTGCAACACTACAGAAGCCATTGAGAGGTTTGTCAGACAAGCACTTCATACATATGTTAAGATTTTTGTTTTTTTTTTACGTTCCCTTACCCAGTTTGTTTGAATGTTTTCAAAATATTTTTGTCGTTAAACAACATTTATAAAAAGTAATATCGTACACGTATTTGTACTTGTGCTCCATTCAGTTGGTTTGCTAGTCGAATGTAAAGTACACATGTTTTACACGTTAACTTTCATTGTCACATAACAACCACCCCAAGGGCGTAGCCAGGTAGGAGCAGGGGGGGGCAGCTGCCCCCCCCCCTACAGCTTGGAAAATCTGTCAAAATCCCGGAATATATGAAAATTAAAATAAAACAGTTCAGAAATTTCACTAAGTTAATTTCACTGACTGACTCACCCTATGCTCATTCTCCAAAATTCTAGTGGATATTTTTTAACTCTGTCATTTTATTGACTGATTTTTAATGAAAAGTACTTATGTATTGTTATTGCCCTGCTTTTGCAGTGGTAACTGATAGCCAGACGTTTACAGGCATGTATCAAAGCTGTGAAAATGGTTACAGCTTGGGAAATTTAGACTACCTTGTATTGGAAGTACGAAGCCTTTCTTTTATTCGTAAGTTAACGTTCAATAAGCGATAAGGTTGTGCAAAATTATAAATGTATTTAGTGCACTTGCAACAAAAATACTTAGTATGTATGTAAATGTACCAAATTCATATATCTTCCAGTTTTTCATTAGGATGTTATGTTTTTTATTAGGAAGTTAAAACTAAATTTTGGAAAATAATAAAACTGTTAAATCCTTAAAAGGATCAGTAAAGTTTACTCGAGTTATCCTGCATACCACAGCCAGCCGCCCAGACAGACGGACATGGCTCCAGAATTGAATTAGCTCTTCAGATACTTAAGGTCCAAACGTGTCTCTTTTAATACGTTATACTTTTACTCGTGTCAAATGATATAGAGGGTGGACCAAATACAGGTAATTTTGAAAATCATAGATTATTTTAATCCAGAAGCGATTCAAACAATCAAGGTCAATAGCATCAAAGCAATCCGTGAGGTACAGCCCGAAAGCAAAAAAAAGGTCTTGGAAAATTTGAGTGACAGAATGAGCTACTTCGATGCGAGCCGATGCAGCCAATTAAACGAACACAGTAAAAATATTTAAAAAAAACAATCGAGTGCGGAATTTAGAATTTTTGAGGCAACTGATTCCGTATTCGATTTCCGAATCAATTTTTTTAACAAGACAAGATACTAAATTAATTAGTTCTTCGGATTTGTAGATTACATTCAGTGAAAAATAACACTGGTAATCGAAAAAATAGACAAGACCGGACTCAACGGTTTTAACCTAATTCAGAATCGAACTGCATCATTAGATTTTTTTTTTTACTTTGAGTAATGTTTTAAGGGGTTGAATAGAATTTCGACAAGCTATAGTTGGGATTTCGGATAAGCTAGACTTATCTAAAATAACTTTGTTGATGACGGCGTATCCGAAAATCCAACTATAGTCTGCGAAAATCGATTTAAGCCTATAAGCCCCAAAATATATTTAAAAGTAAAGTCAAGAATTATTTTTTCATCGAAAATAACGATAAGGAATTCAAAAAACGTTCATAAAAACGTTTATACTGTGCACAATTTTGTTTCCAATAACACAAGAAAAAAATTTTAAAATCGCTCAAGAATTGCAGCCAAATATTTCATATGTCCAAAAAAAAACAAAACAACCAAGATGTATAAAAATTAATTATATTGGACTCGCTGACCAAAATTTTTTTAAAAAGTTGTAGTCTACCTTTGTTTAATAAATTATTGCCAAAATAAAGAGTATTGATTTTTTGTTAGTACTTAGTTTGATTTTTTTTGTAAACATACTATTAACATGAAATGTAAAACCGACTGCCCCCCCCTACATGAGATCCTGGCTACGCCCTTGAACCACCCCCTGGGATGATGGCATGAGGATGGGAAAAGAGCTTTGGTTGAGCGTTTTTATTGGGACTGGAACAACATGGGAAGCAGTGGTGGTACTAACGGCAATATGGCGCACAAGATGAGGCCATTAAATCTTTGCTCAGAACTGGAGAAACAAAGTATTAAAACAATTTACACTTTGTAAAAAAACCATGTATTGTAATGGAACAACGAACCAACACACACACGTAGATGAATAGAAAATGTACATAATAACATCAACGTTTATTCATAGCTACCACTTTTTCGCCATTCGGTATTATCACGCTAAAACCGCTTGAGTAGATTAACAATAATAGTCTGACATAATTAAACTGAGACGAGATAGCGTATCCTAGATCGCAGATTTTCTTTTGGGTAAGTTAGTTTTGGGAATGTCTATATAACATAGTAGGTGATATTCTTCAATAGCTGTGAAAAAAAAGCTGTGTAAAAAAGCATGACTTAGTGTCGCTCTCATGTATAGCTGGTTTGATTATTTGTGTTGTTAATTAATCATACAATTGTATTTGTATTTGAACGTCAAGCAGAATCTGCAGATGTTATATACTTCTTATGTACTAGTTGAGGTATTATATACCACATTCTATCTAGTTGGAGCATGGCTCTGTGCTTGTCTCTTTGTCAATGCTGCATTTATACAGAAATTTTTTCATATCGTAAATGGTGCGAATTCGAATAATGGTGCTATTGTTGCAATGCTTGTAAATTGTTATCAGGGGTTGAGTTAAATGATACTGTCAAAAATTATTTCGATAGAATCTTTCAATATGTGCAAGTTTTATGAAATATACAAGAGAATTCATCTCGCATTTGAGTAAGTAACCACGACTCTATTTTTAGACTCAGACAACGCGACGTAGAGATTAACGACGAATCCAAATATCAGATACTTGAGAAGCTTTTACTAGACTAAGGCCGATTGACTCAGATACTGAGAAGAAATAAGGAATATTCATAATCAAAAATATTTCCAATATTTCATACATTTGAGGCCTGAAGCATTAAAGGATTCCACACTCTTCGGTCTTCTGCGTGCGTTCTCCAACTAGTTCTATCAGATGGTGGTAAGTCCACTTGGATCGCCTTCAAACACCTTTCTCACTATAGCATTTACATTCATCCTGGCAACATGTCCCAGCCATCGTAGTCGTTGGATTCTGACTCTTTTAGCTACGTCGATGTCGTGGTAAAGCTCATACAGCACATAGTTCATCCAATGGCGAAACTCGCCGTCGACACAAATAGGTCAATATATATTTTTTTTTTGAAATACTTTTCTCTAGAATACTCCCAGGTTTTGTATGTGCGTTGTCGTAAGCATACATGATTCGGCAGCATACAAAAGAATGGCTAAAATCAACACCTGCTACAGCTGTTTCTTCGAATCTTGAGATAAGGTGGTGTGTTAAAGTTTTGCCGAAATCCTTAAAAACATCTATTGGCGAGCACTAGTGTCCGCTTAATTTCTTGGCTGACATTATTTTTCTTGTTGATGGAAAATTCGAGGTAGGTGAACTGATCCACAACCTGCAAACAATAATTTTCAACATTGACGATGCGTCCCCATCGAGAGGACTCTTTGTTCGTCGAAATCATTATTTTTGTTTTGTCCTCGTTGACCGCTAAACCCATTTTTGATGACTCCTTTTCTAGCGATGAGAAAGCTTCAATAACATCCCACATATTTCGGCCAATGCACAGTGGATCCGCTTGTATGGAGGCGCGGCCAAAAATACTTCTAATAGTAGTACAGAGCTGAAATGTCCAGCAGGGCTCTTCAAAACTATTTAAGCCAGTACAGGAATTTTAATAAGGTGAACTGACTGATAAATGCCCTCACCCTATGTGCGACATTGTTTTACTCTCGAGTTAATGAAATTGAAAAATAAATTACTTATGTAGCGTAAACGATCGGGAATAGGACTCTCGGTCGTATGGCCAGAAGTTTACAGACATGTAGCAATACTAACAACAGTTATAAAAAGTTCAATTCAATATCTCTTACAAAAATGATATGTATGTAAAACCGTCTGAAGCTAATATTTCGGTTTTCCGAGGTTTTGCGCGGGTTTCAAGATAATCCAACTGACCACATTCAAGTATACTCCAGTTTTTCGTTTAAATGTTATGAAAGAAATATTAATTTTCCCAAAAATATGTTGGTAATTTTGTATAAGACATCCCAGAAGCGGTAGAGCAACATAGTCCGTATTCATCCATAAGTTTTCCTTGGAAAAAATTTGACTGAAAAAAAATATGCTTGTGGGAATATTACGTTGAATTAGGTCATTTATATACAATGAGGTGGCATAAGGGGCGCGGCAAATGTTCCGATTTTCTGTAGTTTTACCTGGTTTTATAAGATTATTAGTCCGCCAAAGTTTATGATCATGTAGTGTTTCGTTTGGAAGTAATGGAAGAAATATACATAAATAGGTAAGTTTGCATGGGAGGTACCAGAAAGGGTGGGGCAATTCTGCTTATTTACAATAACGTAACTTCATTTTGGAAAATGTTAAAACTGGTAAATTTTCATAAAGATCAGTTAAGGTTTACTTATCATGCCCATCAGTTATCCTTCCAAACCTTCAAACCAACCGGCCAGCCAGCCGAACCGACGAAAATGGGGCAATCGTCTTAAAAAATCTTTAAACAAATTTGGTTTTAAGATAATTTGGGAGATAATTGGGGTCGTTACACTTTTTCACTTATGAAATTATACTTACCCTCTTTCCTAAGTTTGAGGATTTAATAAGAAAGCGGTTTAGTATATTAAAAACTACACGCCCATCCGCAAATTTCCGCAACAAACTTTAACACTTTTATTACCTTAAGACTACGACAAATACAATGGAAAAGAGACCTAAAGGGGGATCTGGGAGGAACACAACTAAAACTCTAAATAATCATAATGAAGACGCACAAAATAGGATCAAAACAATACGTTACCTAAAACATTAATTTGACAAGAATTACAAAACAAGTTAGTTTTTATAAATTTGTGGAGTTTAAATAAATACTTTTAAATTTAAAATCCATTAAAAATAATTTAATTTTTTAGACTTATGCAATGAGCAATCCGTTTTGAAGTGCACTCTTGTTTTAAATTATTCGACCAACGTACAAAAGCGCGAACAAATGTTCATGATTAAATTCTACTATTTTTAAAAAGTCCCGTTAGATTTTCAGAAGAATCCGGTTTACCATTATGAAGATTGGACATTTAAGAGATAATTTGTTTTCATTTTATTTTAATACTTTGTGATTAGTTTTTTGATTTTTGACCTATGGACGGAACCACTGTGCAATGGTGTCTATATCAGCGGCATAGGCTACTGGCATGTGGCTCTTGTGGAATATGGTGCCAGACATGTTGACAGCAGCCTTTCTCATCAACTTCTCCATAACTATATTAAATAGTATACAGGACAAGCTATCGCCCTGCCTGAGACCTCTTTGGTGTTTTCTAAGGTACATCAGCAAAGTCGATTTAGCTTTGCAGGAATGCCAAATTTAGACATGGACTCATATAGCATAGTCCTTATCGGAGAGTCGAAGGCAGCTTTGTAGTCGACAAAGATCTGCTTTTCATGAGTTTTTTCCAGGATTTATCGGAGAGTCAAAGGCAGCTTTGTAGTCGACAAAGATCTGCTTTTCATGAGTTTTTTCCAGGATCTGTCGTAAGGTGAATATTTGGTCCGTCGTCGATTTAACAGGTCTAAAACCGCACTGATATGGTCCCATTAGTTTTTCTACATTAGTAATTGTTTTTCGCAATTGGTAATAGGCTTATTCCAAGGTAGTTCTAACACTCACTACGATCTCCTTTCTTGTATATGGGACATAACAGGCTAAGACTCCAGGCCCGGGCATGCTCTTATCTACACAGGCCCGGGCATGCTCTTATCGCACCATGCATCTTCTTGAGACGGTTTTGAGTACCCAAGTACGCTTCTCGCAGTCCGATCTATGAAGTCGGCTATATATAGCCACTGCGAGGTTATATTACACAGTGCAACACTGAAAAAAATACAAAAACGGGATAGTATAGGTTCGATTCTACTATCGAAGGGTAATAAAACCCTATACTCAGTTTGGCGAGATTGGTGACCAATTTCTTTTTATGGGCCCCTAAATATTCTCAAAATCAGTGAGCCCCATGAAAAAAGGTGTGATCAGTTTTTGTCCAACAGTTAACTCACACTTCGTGATAGCGCTAAACTGTATTCGGCAATAATGTAGCTGGGAGTTTTGCGAACTAACTTTATTAACAAATTATGTCAAAAAGGTTGGTTATTCCTGCCCTTTTTCAAAAAAAATTGAAGAAGAATTTATTATTTTTTCACTTTTTTGAGCATTACTTTGAGGGAGTCCAAATTTTTCTCTAACACTGTTCGCCAAAATTGTAGCCCTGGTAAAGATAAACAACTTTCGTGAACATATCAATCCAATCTGAACGTGTCTAGGCAACCTAAATAGCTCATAAAGTCCACGTTGACACCAGTTTTTCGAACCTTTACGCACATATAAGCCAGTAACGTGTTCGAATATCAACCGATTTTAAATTTCTCAGTAGATTTGAAAAGAAGAGACTGCGGCCTTTCCAACCATATATATAGTTATATTGGTAACTTGTCATATCGGTTTGTTTTTTGCCTCGAAATTTCAAACTTTTGTAATTTTTTCACTATTTTTAAGTTTGATGAAGTTTGTAGCCCCTATTTTATAAGGACACCCTAATGTTTACTACTTTATTCAGAAAGTGCACGCTTTCACGAGTTAAACGCATATGTGTTTGTAAAAATCGGTTAACAGCTAGTTAAGTAATTCATGTTTTCCGAGGGACGCAACTTTCATATCCTATGCTAAAATCAAAGTTGAAGTAATTAACAACAACACCAAAACAATGCTTCTTCTTCAACTCTTTTATTTTAGTATACGATATGAAAGTTGCGTCCCTCGGAAAACATGAATAACTTAACTAGCTGTTAACCGATTTTTACAAACACATATGCGTTTAACTCGTGAAAGCGTGCACTTTCTGAATAAAGTAGTAAACATTAGGGTGTCCTTATAAAATAGGGGCTACAAACTTCATCAAACTTAAAAATAGTGAAAAAATTACAAAAGTTTGAAATTTCGAGGCGAAAAACAAACCGATATGACAAGTTACCAATATAACTATATATATGGTTGGAAAGACAGCAGTCTCTTCTTTCCAAAACCACTGAGAAATTTTTAAAATCGGTTGATATTCAACTACGTTACTGGCTTATAAGTGCGTAAAGGTTCGAAAAACTGGTATCAACGTGGACTTTATGAGCTATTTAGGTTGCCTAGACACGTTCAGATTGGATTGATATGTTCACGAAAGTTGTTTATCTTTACCAGGGCTACAATTTTGGCGAACAGTGTTAGAGAAAAATTTGGACTCCCTCAAATTAATGCTCAAAAAAGTGAAAAAATAATAAATTCTTCTTCAATTTTTTTTGAAAAAGGGCAGGAATAACCAACCTTTTTGACATAATTTGTTAATAAAGTTAGTGCGCAAAACTCCCAGCTACATTATTGCCAAATACAGTTTAGCGCTATCACGAAGTGTGAGTTAGCTGTTGGACAAAAACTGATCACACCTTTTTTCATGGGGCTCACTGATTTTGAGAATCTTTAGGGGCCCATAAAAAAAATTGGTCACAAATTTGCCAAACTGAGTATAGGGTTTTATTGCCCTTAGATAGTAGAATCGAACCTATACTATCCCGTTTTTGTATTTTTCAAAAAGTCGCCATTTGTTGCATAGTGTTATCAGGGATTGGGGCATTCCGTAGCAGTTGAGTTAGGTTGTTGCAGTAGGCGTCCGCTACGTCTGTGGTCCGCAGTTTACCTATGGCCAGCTTTCGTTGTGCCTGGTTACGTACGTACGCACATGAAATCAAAACTCGGTTCAGAATTGACTGAGTTATAAGCTCGTAAGTGAGGAAAGATCCAAAAACCCGATTTTTGAACCGTACTTCAAAATTTTGAGTGTGTTAGGAAACTTTGGTATATAGGGTAATGTTGCACTCGACCAGACCTACAACATGCACTGTGTCACTCCTCAAGTTCCTTAAATTTTTTCCATTTTCTCACAGTGAGTAATAAATAATTCAGTCAATAATTACAAGAAAAGCGTTTTTTATTTGTATTAACTTTACGAAAATTATTTTCTCTCTGTCAATGTCCTACTTTTAATGAGGATGCAATCACAATCATTTTATATGGCTGGCCTATAATGACATAAATATACTACATACTACATTTTCGGCTAATAAAAAACAAGTTAACTGTTCGCCTATCAACTAATTCCAGACACATTGCATTCCAGGAATCATTTAAAGTTAATTCAAAATGTATTAACTCAGCGGAAATAGATTTTACTGATTTATCTTCAACTGTATTTGACCGTATAACAATTCAACAATATGTTTGAAATTACATGGCAATTAAACATTAATTGTTTCAATGACTCTTTTAATAACTAATCAACTAAGCGAATATGGATTTCCGACAGCATTTGCGTTCTTTCGTCAGCTTATCATGGACGTACAGGGAATTATTTTGAAAACTATTGTATTTTGTATAGTTGTCCAAGTTTCGGTGGGTGGTGTAAAGCAAAAGACAATTTAGCAATTTATTAATCTTTTTATATTTGTTTGCCTAGGCCCTAAATCTTAAACTAACAAATCTACAGTGCAATGATTTGGAAAAACGATATGGTGAGTTTACAAAGTGCAACATAAAAGCTATTGATCGGGACGTGTCTGAGCTAAACGTATACTACAATTTGAAGGTTAAACCAATTACCAATGCATCGGTAAATTTGAAATGTTGTAGGTTAAGTACAAAATGCAGTAAATAAAAACGGAAATTATTATTTAGTTAAATTTGCGCTTTACTAAACGTGGCTATCAGAAACATAACACCATATATCAATATAAAGTTGATGCTTGCAAGTTTATGAAAAACCATCGTCGCAATCCTTTGGCGGAATTGTTTTATAGTTTTTTCGGACTTGAGATTTATTCCAACCTTAATCATAGCTGCCCATATAATGTAAGTCACTGTAGTATAAGAACAGAGTTTTTTCAATTTGTTTTTCTTAACGTGTTTTCTTTACCTAGCATGACTTTATTGTCGATCATTGTCGGCTAAATATGAAACCTATAAGTATGCTGGCAATTGCTAAAGGAGAATATAAAATATACACGACCTGGTTCTTGCAAGAGGTACCTGCGGCGGAAGTCGATATTTCGATCAATGTTATATAGACCCAAATATTGTTGTATGTACTTTATTCATATGTATATGTTTATATAACGTAAGCTTTTGTTGTTGTGATATCTAAATATTTGTAGCCTAATACTTAACATTATTTTTCGTATATCTAAATTTGGATTAATAAAGGTATAATGTAATAGTCAAATTATTAGAATTATGGTATTGCTGCAAGTAAAAATATCTAACAATGTTATTTTTTTAATCAAAAAATTAATAAATTTAAAAAGTGGATTTTGATATTAGAAAAATTCAATTATTTTAAATAAAGAAAAGCCAGTTAAGAATTTTTAGTCAGTTAATATAGCTGACAAAATGCGGGTGAATATTACTAAATTCTGGTTTATCGAAATGATCCTATTTTAAGTGAAATTATTTATGTATTATCCTTTGCCTCCTTCCGACAATGTATTTACTAGTGCTCCCTTTCCCGGGTTCTTCCCGCGAAACAGGGATTGACATGAAAAATATTTTTTTCTTCGTTTTGTTAACCAAAATCGCACAGAATGGCTTGGAATTTTGCAGAGATCACAAATAGACACTTTGTTATCTTGTACCAACACTATTATGCCGTTTGATGGAACGCTGTTCAAACAACGGTCCGGAAATATCGAAGAAATATCTATTATTTTCATATATTTGTCCAGATTTCCCGGCTATCCCGGACCGGCGTTTCTAAATTACATTTTCTAAAGGGTCGCGAGTCGGCAGTTTTCAGGAACTGCAATAGTAGAGCATTTCCACGAATTTCAGTGACGTTTGCTTTAAAACTGCGGATACGCCGGTCCAGGAACGAAGAAATTTTTATTATTTTCTTACATTTGTATGAAATTTTTCAGATTTCCCGGCTATCCCGGACCGGCGTATCTAAAACACTTCCTCAAATGAATCGCGGGTTAGCAATACTGAAGAACAACATTATTAGAACATTTCCACGAATTTTCATGATATTTGATTAAAAAAAACTGCGGGAGCGAAGAAGTTACTATTTTTTCAGTTTCCCGTCTATCCCGGACCGGCGAATGCGGTCGTCACTGTTTGGGAAGCTTTTTGCAAGACAAGCCGATTGACTCGACACTTATACTTATGGTGTTCAAAACGGAAACCGAAAAACCGTATGCCGGTTTTTGCAAAAGTTCCATTTTCGAATAACTGGTTTAACCGAGTTTTTTCCTTCGGGTACTCGGTTTTTTTAAATTGCTTCGTAACATCTCTAAAAGGAGTTATTGAAAAAGTAAAAATTTTAAATTGAATTTGAAATTTATTTAGAAAAAACTTTTTACGCGTTATTTAAGTGGATCAACAAGTGGATCATAGTGACGATGATAAATGCGGTGAAACAGTGGAAGTCGAAAAATCATACGAACTCATTCAGAACGTGTCTTAAATTATCGCAAAATTGTGGAAGCATGTTAATTCATTTAACAAGTCGAGCGAAAAACAGAAAATTGCAGAGCTATGTTTTCCAGGAGCACAATAAGGAATTAAGGCTCATTGTCGATGTGAAACACCGATGGAGCTCCTTATCTGCAATGATTGAACAGTTTCTAAGAATTAACCCATGTGTCATCAATGCTCTTACAAGAAATAACACTTTTGAGAGATTTAAGTCCAGCGCTTCAGCCTTTAGCGCTCGCAATTAAAAGATTATCAAATGATTCAGCGACTCTAATCGACGCTGAAGGAGTAAATGCGTTTATACTGAAACATCGCAAATAACATATATAGACTGCGCATATGCTCGGGAGCTGCGAGACAAAATCATAGCAAGATTTAAGGAAAGAAGAATATAAACATTGAATAGGTTAATTATAAAGGGTGTCCCAACAAGAATGCAATTTTTAAATCTGGCAACATTCGAAGTGTCATTGTTTGACATTTGAACATATGTTATTGTTTGCTAGTAAAAGGTACGAGGTTGGTAAAAATGGAGTGATACACGAATGAACAACGCATTCTCATTGTGAAATTGTTTTACCAATATGGTGAAAGTTTTGCGGCTTCAGTTCGCAAATTGCGATCAATTTGGGGTCACAATAATGCTCCAAAAGAGTCAACTGTAAAGAGATTAATGGATTAATTTGTCAAAACTGGGTCTGTTAGTGATGTAAAGACAAAAACGCGCCATCGACCAGGTCGATCGACCGAAAATGTCGCAGCTGTACGTGATGATGTCGCATGAGGCAGGTCAAGCGCAAACAATCAATGGTGTTCGGTATCGTGAAATGATAACCAGTTTTTTCTTGCCTCCAATTGAAGAAATAAATGTGGAGGGCATGTGGTTCCAACAAGACGGTGCCACATGCCATACAGCCAGAGAAACAATTCAATTGCTACATCAGTCATTTCCCGGTCGTGTTATTTCGCGTTTTGGAGATCAGAATAGGCCGCCAAGATCGTGCGATTTAACACCATTACATTTTTTCTTTGGGGTTTTTTGAAGTCGATAGTTTACGCGAATAAGCCGACGACAACTCAAGCCTTAAAAGAGGAAATTGGACGCTGCATTAATGAAATACTGCAGCATTTATGCGAAACGGTCACTGAAAATTTCATTAAAAGATCGCGTGCATGCCAGCAAAACCGCGGCGGCCATCTGCACGATATATTGTTCCATACATAACCTCATTCTGTCTACTTTACGATATAATAAAGTTTCACGATTTTTTTTTTAAATATCTGTGTTTTATTTAAAATTTAAAAATTGCGCTCTTGTTGGGACACCCTTTAAATAGCTTGAGCTTTTAGGGAAAAAAGGAACTGTGGGGAAAAAATATCCTCCATTCTCAGTTGAATATTAACGGTCAAATTCAAATAATTGGTGCTGGAAATTTTCGGCTGATATCTACGTCGCATGTACAATGTTTGTACTTGTTTGACATATAATATTTGTAGATATATATACAGCTGATGATTGTGCATCAGTTAGTCACACTGTGGTCTGAAGATGAAACTCGTCATGGAGTTCGACACGGGTCATCCCTAATCTATCTTTCTTATATATAAAAATGAATTGATGTGCAGTTGTCTCGCTAAAACTCAAAAACGGCTGGACCTGTAGATAGTTCCTGACTACATTTGGTTGTAATTGGATAAAGGGGCGTGGCACCGCCCATACAACTTGAAAATCGATAGGGCTTTATCTTATGAACCATCAGAGGTATGAAGATGAGATTTGGTATATATTTTGTTGGAGCAGTATGAATTACAGTAAGGGTGGAAATGGGCTGTTCCACACTCTTTTTAAAACAAACAGTTATAACTGTCAAAATTCCACAGTATATTGCTGTTCGCCTAGAGATATGAACAGTAAGGTGGGCCAATTTTTGTATTCGCAAAAATCGTAGATTCCGATTTCCGATCGATCTACGATGAATTTTAAGAAAATTTCACCAATAAACTTTGTGTCTCAAATCAATTCCTAGCTTGCGTTGGGAAGCATGAAGATTTCAGATAGAGATTTTTTTGTTTTTAAACGAGCGCTAACCGAAAATAGATATATATTTTTTGAGACCTTCCCAACAAAATAAATGAGGTATTACAGAAGCAAATCTATGTATTGGTTAAAAAGTTATGGACTTTAAGAGTTGGCATACAGAAATTAAGTTTTTAAATATCATTTTTCAGAATATTGGGCGGGATCCCAATAAAAAAATCAAAAATATACTATTCTTTTCGTCTTGGTCTCCAAATATCGGAATGGTAAGTGAAAATTAGAGTCGGGGCCCATAGGTCTGAAGTAACTAAATAATTGCTATGGCTAAAAAAATATCTACCTGAAATCTTCATGTTTCTCAGCGCGAACTAGGAATTGATTTTAGACATATAGTTTCTTAGTGAATTTTTCTAAGAATTCTTCGTAAATTCTAATACTGATATACGGTTAACACGTTTATTTTTTTGACGCGAACTAATTGATTCGCCCTAATGATCATGCTATTTCGAAGTAAATAAGTAAAAAGTGCCGAGGCGCTGCCCACGCACTTCAATAGTTAACTTTTTAACTGTATCAAATAATGGTCCGTACACCAGGCAGTTGAGGTTGCGCAGACTAAAATAGTGATTTTTTTTTTAATTTACTTTACAGGTATGTATATTTCAATTACTTTTCATGGGAGCGAATCGGTAATAAATCATATAGATAGAAAAATTAAGCAATATTCATTGTAGTTATACTACAATGGCTAAATTTGTATAGTATATCAGGGGTAACATTAGCAAACAATTGTAAATAACCTATGCATGGGGTATTTTTCTTGACATATAGAACTTCTGATAGGTATAAGTGTAAATCTAGCTGTCATACTAATGAAGTGTGATAGACTTTCTTTTAGTATACTTTGCAAAATCACCATGTAAAAACTAAACAAGAACAACGTGTACAAATCTTGCAAACTTATTTTCAAAATGCAAGTTCTGTTTGCCAAACTTATGGAGCACTTTGTGAAGTTGAGGGTGCATATAATGATCCATCTGAGCAGCTAATAGAAGCCATCGATGCTGTAGACGTTAGTGTGACAGGGGACTCGAATTTATCGAAGCGACGTCTTTCTCAGCAACTTCCAACTTCCAAATGCTATAGAAAGATCTTGGTCTACATTCATATAAAATTCAACTGGTAGAAGAACTAGAGCCAGTGGACGATCAATTGTTTTTTTTATTTATCATGTCATTGCACATTATTTGAAGGAGAAATGGTTCCAACACGACGGTGTAAAATGCCATACAGCGCGTGAGACCATCACTTTGTTAAGCCAAACGTTGGTGACCGAATTATCTAAAAAATGGTAATACGAGTTCAATACAAAAATAGTATTCCGGAAGAAGACATGACAAAAGAAGTTTTTACGGCTAAAGGCATAAAGCTTCAAACGGAATTTTCATTTGCGGTCAATAGGAGAAGGCATAACAAAAATGTTTTTTTATGACCAAAGAGGTTGTTAGTATACAGATGGTTCCCGCTACTACGGATCAAAATAAATAATTTTGATCTTTAGAGGAATGTATGTTTCCGATTTGTGGAAGAAGTGGTTTTTCGCCCTACATACAGAAAAAACTTCACCTACATGTCGGCACTATAGATATGACTTTGCTGATGAACTTTTTATTAGCATTTACAACAATAAAACTTAATTGGTCAACTTTAATGTTAAGGAGTTACTTTAAATAAGTTACATAAGTAAATAAACTCAACATATTATTGTCGAGCTTAAGTACCGTTTTCAAAGTACTTTGTAGACCTAAATGTGAAATATAGTACAAGTTAATATGCAATAGCGAAGCATTGCCGGGCCCACTAGTCAACAATAAAATATCATCAATAAAACACTTTTCTGTATCATTTGATACACTAACGGAAAATTGGTAAAAACTTAATTTTTCTCTTTTACGTGCAGTGTACTCTCATCAACTATTTATGTTTCTGCAGACTTCAAGGTTTCCAACTCTGTGTCCTTCTACTCCACGGATATGTTTACAAATTTGCAAACTTATCCATTTATATTTACTGAGTTTCTGAAAAAAGAAAAGAAAACTAGTATCATAATGCAATGTAGCAGTTTAAATCATTTGTAGGTAGTTGCAGATTTACCATAGAACACTTATATTTATTAATTTTTGTTTCAGTGTACAAAAGCATTTGTTTCACTATATGGCACATTAATTGGCAATTAAATAGCTTTTAGTATACAGTCAAAAGTGCGAGTAAAAATAAAATTTTTACAATTTAAAACAATTTTGTTCCTTTTACTTTCTCCAACATTAAACAGTCATTTGTGTCATTTCAGCGCTATGGAGGTTTGCATTTGGAAGCTCAGAATTGCTACAATTTTTCTATATATTCTACTACTAGCCATTGGTACCGAAGAGGTAATTTTTTTTTATAGTATGTGTTCAGCATAAACACAGCAGTTTTAGTTTTCGAATAAAATTTAAATAGAACACGCTTTTGCTCTGATTTTGCAAATTTTCTGAAAAATTTCAACATGACGACGTAAAATATTAGCTGCCTCTAATAATGTTAATGTAATTTAAAGTCAGTACATTTATCGTTTAAAATGATGTCAGAATCCATAGATACCATAGAAACTTTGCAGTAATTTCAGGAAAAACTTTGAAAATTATTTAAATTTCATTCGAAGCGAAAGTTCGAAGGTCAAACATAATGTATTGCTTCCTTTCCCTTTTCAAACAGAAAAGGATGTTAAAATTAACGAATTATGAATGCAAAAGTTTAGACGAGAATTTCGCAACCTTCATTCGGTGCGATGTCAAAGCGATTAAGCGAGATGTAAGCTCGCTTAATGTTCACCTTAAACTAAACACAGTGGTTCGTGATGGCGTTGTTGTGAGTAAAATGTCATTGATTATAAGACAAATTGATTATTTGATGCGTTATTCTAGGTTAATATGATTATAAAGAAGCTTGGAAACGCTCGTAATCCCACGATCTATAATCTTACTGCTGATGGATGTGATTTTATGGGAAACCGAAGGAAGTACCCACTTTTGAATATAGCTTACATAGTTATGGGTATGGAGAAATACAGCAATTTAAATCATAGCTGCCCATATGAGGTAAGTAAGTTATAGTTATTTTAAAAATCATGTTGGTTATAACAGGCTTAGGCGGTACTGGGTATTTCAAAAGGAGGAGTACGCAACATCAATATTTTTTTAAAGGCAATAGACAACACTTGCTGCACAAATGTTGCATACAACTATGACGTAGCACATAAAGGTTATTAATAGGTATTAGTAAGACGGGAAGATATGTGCGAAAAAATTGCAGAACTTGGTCGGTCTGACCCCGAAAAATAATAAGTCTTTGCTAAATTTGTGATAGCTAAAGTTTGAGCGCGATTGGAGTATGTTAACCCGTGAGGCTGGGGAGGCATAACTCAAAAACGACTAGTCCAAATTTGCTGAAATAAAAAATCCGAAATTAAATATATCGTTTTTCTGCATTATCAACAGTTTCGAAGCTAAAACAAAATTTATGAAAAAAAATTTTAAATTTGCAAAAAAAATTTAAAGTTTAAAAAATTGAATTTGAATTTTTTACCAACTGAAACTGATTTTAGGGCCAGCGCCTTTCTTGTGGATTGCGGGGTCGTCCTTCGAGAACTTGAGGATGCAATTTCTTGCTGTTTGCCTTGATGTTCCTGCTCTTTTCGCCACTTCAGCATATTAAAGTTTTTTTTTTTTAGAAAAATGTCAAATGTCGCGGAGTACCTGATTTTATAGCGACATCTTTTGCAACTATTGATTCTAATAGAAAACGTTGCAGTATGTGGAAATATAAAGAACCCACGAGGATGTTAGACATTCGAAGGTTACGCTCACATAGGTTCCAGGACACGGGGACATATATGATAACCAAAGAGCTGACGGACTGTGACATTGGTGTTCCTCTTACAAGGGGGAAACACCTCATTACGGAGAAATTCCACCTTACTGCTAAGAAAAATGGAAAAATGAGGACACTTGTACTGCGTCCAAACAGATTTGTTCTACAACGAACATGCAGAGGACTCGATTTGCATTAAAACTATCTAGTTTCCATAGATAAAAAAATTGTTCTTTCATTGTCGGCTCCCCTCGAATGTTGTTGACAGCAACTTCGCAGTATAAGTGTCGAGTCAATCGGCGTGTCTAGTAAGAGCTTCTCAAACAGCGACGTTCGCATTCGTCGATAAACAAGTAGGTGCCGTTAGTTGGGAATCTTAAAATAGAAAGCGTGTGTATTCACAACAACGCGAGAAGCTATCCCATACCTCAATCATGGGGTGCAAAGGGAAATTAAGTAAGTAGTAGCAGTTTCCATATCACGCTAAGAGGTTACAAAAATGCAACGAAATAAGGACATCTATATCGACCCAAGTGAGCTCTTCTGATAAATTAACCTTACCTGCCAAATTAAGCTAACTATACCAGGTAAGGTTAATTTATTACAATAGCTCAAGGTTCAACCCGGTGTGTGAACGTATAGCCACCATAAGAGTCTAAACAAAGTTTTTCCACATAACACTTATATGTGCCCATGCTACTACAGAAAACAAAAGTGATGAGGACAAAGAAGAGTTCTACGAGAGCCTAGAAAATTTATATTACCGTAGCCCAAGTCAAAATTATACTAGGCGATTATAATGCTAAAATAGGCAAGGCAGTCTGCACACCGAACTGTCGAACAATGGCATCAGACTGATAGATTTCTCAGCGGGAAGAAATATTGTAGTTAGCAGCACTAGATTTGACCATAAAAATATTCATAAGGCAACATGGTTATCTCCAGATCAATTGACGAGGAATCAGATAGATCACGTTGTAGTCGATGGAAGGCACGTATCGAGTGTTCTGGACGTACGAGTGATCAGGGGTGCGAACATTGAGACCGATCACTTCCTTACCGCAGTTAAGGTACGCACAGGGCTAAGCATGGCGAAAAACGTACATAAACAGGCGCAATGAAAGCTGGACATCGGTAAACTGCGGACCACAGAGGTAGCGGACGCCTACTCCAACCACCTAACTCAACTGCAATGGAATGCTCCAACCCCTGATAATATAACCTCGCAGTGGCAATATAAAGCCGACTCCATAGAAGGGACAGCGAGAAGCGTACTTGGGTACTCAAAGCCGTCTCAAGAAGATGACTGATACGATGATGAATGTCGCAATGCCACAAGAAAAACGGATGCTGCATACAGAGCGAAACTGCAGCCAATGGCAACGCGAGCTGTTCGTGAACGGGAGGCAACTCGTCTATTTAGACGGAAAAAGAGGGATCTAAAGAAGAAACGGACCCCGATAACGTTCTGCAAATATGGAGAAATCATTTAGAAATTTACTGGATACGGACACCACTCCAGAAGACCTCGATGCAATCCATTAACTGTATTTACTGTCCACTCCGAGCAAGAGCGAGATACGTGTGGCAATCTCCCGCGTTAAAAACAACAAAGCTGACGGGGATTGTCGATCGTAGTGAATGTAAGAACTACCGTGGAATAAGCCTATTACCAATTGCGTACAAGGTCCTTTCCAGCATATTGTGTGAACGTCTAACGCCAATTGTAGAAAAACTAATTGGACCATATCAGTGTAGCTTTAGACCTGGCAAATCTACAACGGATCAAATATTCACTCTACGACAAATCCTGGAAAAATCTCATGAAAAGCAGATCGACACCTACTACCTCTTTGTCGACTACAAAGCTGCCTTAGACTCTCCGATAAGGAACAGGCTTTATGAGGCCATGTCAGAGTTTGGTATTCCTGCGAAGCTAATTCTGTCTGGCACCATATTTCACAAGAGCCCTATGCCACTAGCCTATGTCGATGATATAGACATCATTGGCCGAAATCTGCGGGATGTTACTGCAGCTTTCTCATCACTAGAAAAGAAGTTGGCTAAAATGGGTTTAACGGTTAACGAAGACAAAACAAAAATAATGATTTCGACGAACAAAGAGTCCTTTCGATGGTGACGCAGCGTCAACGTTGAAAATTATTGTTTTGAGGTATTAGATAAGTTAACCTACCTCGAATCTTCCGCCAATAAGAAATATAATGTCAGCCAAGAAATCAAGCGGAGAAAAGTGCTCGCCAATAGATGATACTACGGACTTCGGCAGCACTTTAGTAACACCACCTTATCACGGAATACTAAGAAACAGCTTTACCAGGTGCTAATCTTACCCGTTATTTTGTATGCTGCCGAATAATGGGTGCTTACGACGACGGACATACAAAACCTGGGAGTATTCAAGAGAAAAGTACTGTAATATATCTCGCTATCTGTGTCGAGGGCGAGTTTCGCCATCGGATGAACCATGAGCTGTATGAGCTTTACCACTACATCAACGTTACAAAAAGAGTCAGAATCAAACGACTACGATGGCTGGGACATGTTGCCAGAATGGATGTAAATGCTCCAGCGAGAAAGGTGTTTGAAGGCGAACCTGAAGGACGACGCAGAGCAGGGAGACCCAAACTCCGTTGGAAGGACCAAGTGGTAGGCAACGTAACACCATCTGGTAGGTCTAACTGGAGAACAGACGCAGAAGACCGAAGCATGTGAGTTCTTTAGTATTTCAGGCCTCAAATTTATGAAACACGTTCGTAAGTTGTATTGGGCCACTTAAGTAAGTAAGTACAATTGTTTACAATTGCTTAATATTATAAACCGCTCATTTCAATATTCTAAATGCAGCCGATTGTTATTGGTCTGACAAACCCGGAGTTTAAAATTTGTAAACATGAGTTACTCGCTTGTTTACACTCATCCCCTACGATTCATAAATCTCAATTTGCAGAGAATTCCCATGACACATATGGGGGTGAGTGTGACAGAGTTTATATGAGTTTAGAGTTTGGATCTGGGGGGTTATAATGTCCAAAAATTACTGCATAATTATACCATTAATACTTATTGGCGATTTTAATGGTATTTGCTAATGTTTTTTTTTATCTGTACCTTTTCAGAACGAAGTGATTCTCAAGGACTACCGTTTTAATGAGGAGTACGTTAATTTGCTGCCAATACCACTTGGTCATTATGGGACTAGGATAAATATGAAACATCACACCAAATCAATTATAAACTTCGATATGGCGTACCAGTTTTACGAAAAGGCAGTTTATCAGCCAAAAAAACCTCGATAGCTATGGTTGTGCGAAACAGTGCAAAAAACAACTATAATATTATGTACTATAGTTTGTATTAATGTTTGAAATATTTATTTATGAGTTTGCTTTTAATCTTATTTTTTGTGTTAAATGTGTATTAATTCCTCTGTTAAAATAACACAGTGCAACAGTGAAAAAAATACAAGAACGTGGCATTATAAAAATTCTCAAAATCAGTGAGCACCATGAAAAAAGGTGTCATCGGTTTTTGTCCAACAGCTAACTCACACTTCGTGATAGCGCTAAACTGTATTCGACAATAATGTAGCTGGGAGTTTTGCACACTACCTTTATTAACAAATAATGCCAAAAACGTTGCCATTTTTTTCAAAAAAAAATTGAAGAAGAATTTATTATTTTTTCACTTTTTTGAGCATTATTTTGAGGAAGTCCAAATTTTTCTCTAACACTGTTCGCCAAAAATGAAGCTCTGCTAAAGATAAACAACTTTCGTGAACATATCAATCCAATCTGAACGTGTCTAGGCAACCTAAATAGCTCATAAAGTCCACGTTGATACCGGTTTTCTGAACCTTTACGCACTTATAAGCCAGAAACGTGGTTGAATATCAACCGATTTTAAAATTCTCAGTGGATTTAGAAAGAAAAGACTGCGGCCTTTCCAACCATATATATAGTTATATTGGTAACTTCATATCTGTTTGTTTTTATCCTCGAAATTTCAATCTTTTGTAATTTTTTCAGTATTTTTTAAGTTTGATGAGTTTGAAATTTCGAGGCAAAAAACAAACAGATATGACAAGTTACCAAAATAACTATATATATGGTTGGAAAGACCGCAGTCTCTTATTCACTGCGAAATTTAAAATCGGTTGATATTCAACAACGTGGCTGGCTTATAAGTGCGTAAAGGTTCGAAAAACCGGTATCAATGTGGACTTTATGAGCTATTTAGGTTACCTAGACACGTTCAGATTGTTGTTTATCTTTACCAGGGCTACAATTTTGGCGAGCAGTGTTAGAGAAAAAATTGGACTCCCTCGAAATAATGCTCAAAAAAGTGAAAAAATAATAAATTCTTCTTCTATTTTTTTTTTTTGAAAAAGGACAGAAATAACCAAACTTTATGACATAATTTGTTAATAAAGTTAGTGCGCAAAACTCCCAGCTACATTATTGCCGAATACAGTTTAGCGCTATCACGAAGTGTGAGTTAGCTGTTGGACAAAAACTGATGACACCTTTTTTCATGGGGCTCACTGATTTTGAGAATCTTTAGGGGACCATAAAAAAAAATTGGTCACCAATCTCGACAAACTGAGTATTAGGTTTTTTTTTACCCTTCGATAGTACAATCGAACCTGTACTATCCCGTTTTTGTATTTTACAAACAGTCGTCATTTGTTGCATAGTGTAATTAGAAATTTTGTTTTATTTGAGGTGTTGGATTTGAATAGATTTACTTTTATACTCTCCAACGGAATTTGCTAGGCCTTACCCAACTCGACCTTCTTCAGGTGTTCTATTGCAATTATTATACCAACCAGAAGACCTGAATACTTTAATGAGTAAGACAAAAAGCCATGTCTCTTTCTTTTTTAAATAAATTTTTGTTAATCCTTTTAAGATCAATCGAGAAGTGTTTAGTGCTTAGATACTAGTATTTCAAATGAATAAATAAAAGTATTGTTGTTATTAACCAACAATTTATTAAGACTTTTCTTTGATTTAAAGATCTTCTGAAGGCCTTCCGAAGAAAGTATTTTAAGACCGCTTTTAGGCCTTCTGAGGAAGACTTACCAAAGGAAGTAGTTTAAGACATCTTTTAAGATTTCTTAAAAACGATATTGTCATAGTTCGGTTTAACATAAGTTCTATTGGCAATTATTTATTATTCTCAATAGATTTTTATTTAAGAGTGTGAAATGTATTATGTTGACAGCAGGTTAGGCGTATGACGTCATTTCGACATTAACCACAATGTCTCGTCAGCGCCCTTTGCTGTGCCTTGTCCTCTATCATCACAAACCTTAAGGGAAGAAAGCATCTCAAATATAATGAGAACTTTTCCCAACGGTGTGAAGAAAGCATCCTCGAAGCGCACAACATGCCAGCATAATACACACACAAGCCCTTGCCTATGCATTTGTCCATCGGACACAATTGCACAGGAGTTTTGTTGTTGACAAAGTACCAACCCCGTTCTGTGTACCGTCAGTGTTTCGTAGTTCTTGATTTTATTTTTTGTTGATCTGTAATGAATTAGATATTGTCATTCCCTTTACACCCCATGAATGAGGTATGGGATGCTTCTCGCGTTGTTGTGTATTAACACGCTTTCTATTTTAGATTCACAACAAACAACACCTACATGTTTTTTGACTAACCTACATGTTTATTGGAATGTCACATGGAAATTAATTCAGGACAGAAAGGAGGCCAAAGCTGCCCTTAACTCGAGCAAAACTGGCTCGAATAAAATTAAACATCAGGAAACGTATAACCGAATTAACCGAGATGTTAAACGTAATGCGAGATGTGATAAGCGGAATTGGGTCAACAATATAGCAAACGAACTTCAAGCAGCAGCAGCAACCCATCGCACGAGAGACCTATACCTCGCTGTGATCAAGTTAACTAATAGAACATTTTCGTCTTGCAGACCCCTTAAGAATGACGCAGGGGAACTTGTAACATCAAAAACGCAGCAACTCAGCTTATTGGAAAATTTTTACGAGAATATGCTAAATACAACGTACGCTTTACAAGATTCAATCTGCACTTGCACTACCCACGTATTGCATCCATCCATATCTTCTGTGTGTCCAGGAATCACTGAAATCAGCGAAGCAATTAATTTAGTTAAAAACCACAAATCCCCTGGACTGGATAATATTTCCCCAGAACTCCTTACAATCGACCGAGTTACTAGCGCTCGCTTATTGGAACCCATCATAAGAGCATTCTGGAATGAAAAATCCCGACGAAATCACCTCCGGCGCAATTATAAATCTTTCCAAAAAAGGTGATTTAACCGCCAGAAAGAATTGGAGAGGTATAACTTTGTTGAGTATGGTCAACAAAGTTATTGCGAATATAATAAACAAAAGGCTGTCAAAAGCAATTCCTCTCAGAAGGGAACAAGCTGGCTTCCGCTCCAACAAATCTTGCATCGATCAGGTCAATAGTCTTAGAATTATTGTGGAGCAGTCCGTTGAGTGGAGATCGCCTCTCTATCTCGTATTTGTTGACTTCGAAGAGGCTTTTGATACTCTCAGTCACACGGCCATATGGAGAGCACTGGCATGCAAGGGTGTCCCGACTAAAATAATAAACTTAATAAAGACACTGTACAGCAATGCAACATGCCGCGTATTGCATGAGAAACAACTAAGCAAGAACATTAAAATAAAAACCGGAGTTCGCCAAGGATGTGTGTTATCACCACTCCTCTTTAACTGTGTCCTAGATGTAGTGATGCAAAAGTCAACACGTCATAGGAGAGGGATAACATGGGGGTTGCAAGACAGATTAGAAGACCTGGACTATGCAGATGATATATGCTTATTAAGTCATTCGTTTTCCGATATGCAATCAAAGCTAAATATAGTTAGCGAAACAGCAAAGCTAGTTGGATTGACGATAAACATCCCTAAACCAAAAACACTTAGGATAAATGCTAACGCAACGCGGCATTTCCTAATATACGGCAAGGAAATTGATGATGTGGAGTCCTTCTGCTATCTAGGCAGTATAATCGACAAATCGGGTGGTTCATCAGCCGATGTGGCCAGTCGCATTAATAAGGCACGTAAAGCATTTGCCCAACTCAACCCTGTTTGAAAATCGCCTTACATCTCGAAACGTACCAAAATTAAAATTTTCAACTCCAGCGTTAAATCCACATTGCTGTACGGTTGCGAAACGTGGAATATGGCACCGCGCGATATCCAGTCCCTTCAGGTGTTTATAAACAAATGCCTGCGTAGAGTCTTGCGTGTTTACTGGCCCTCCTTAATATCAAATGCCCAACTCTGGACAGATACCAACCAGCAAACAATTGAGATGGAAATAAGAAAACGCAAATGGGGCTGGCTTGGACACACTCTCCGCAAGCCATTAGACGATATCACTAAGAAGCCCATAGACTGGACCCACAGGGAAGCAGGCGCATCGGACGACCATCACACACCTGGAAACGCCAAATCATAACTGAACTGTCCGAGCTACGACTACAGTGGAACGAAGTCAAACATATCGCTGATGATCGAGTTCATTGGAATCAACTTGTGGCGGCCCTATGCTCCCCAGAGGAGTAAAAGGAACATATATATATATATACATGTTTATTGAGAAGCTTTTACTAGACATTGCGACTGACTCGACACTTATACTGCGAAGTTGCTGTCTGCAACATCGAGGGGGCCGGTAATGAAAGAAAAATTAAGATGACTCTCGCTTGGTAGTCGCGTGTTCTAACCAGTCGGACGGAATTTCTGGTCATGAAAAATAACACTCAAACAAGCCCTGATTAGATGATGAACGTCGCGCTATTTCTGAGGAAAAGGATGCTGCATATAGGGTAAAGCTGCAGCTAAAGGCAACGCGTGCGGTGACGAAACGATATAATGAGAAGAGGAGGAAATAGCGTTTATGAAAAAAAGTGGCAGTAGGGATATCGGCATAGAGGAGAAGCCTGGAAGTTATACCAATAGGTAAAAAGCAAGTGTTTTCGAACAGGAAATTCCGCCAATCATCGACCGAGAGTAGATTATCCGCCATTGAGCCAAAACGAGAAAAGCTGCAAGAGCCAGACCTTCTTAGGACGGCGGCGATGAACTTTCAACGTACATTCACCAGCTCATAAACACGGTTTACCTAATGAAATAAAGCATTTTTTCACGAACCAGATTGAACCTTAATAGAGTGGCTTTAGTCCTGTTAAGGTCCTGCGAAAACGTTGGCAAGTACATAACAAGTTGTTATAAAATCAGTACAGAAATTTCAGTCATGTATACTGACTAATAAATACCATCACCCAATTTTAGATATTGTTTAACACTTGAGTTATTAAAATTAACCGATTTTTAATTAAAAATTCGTATGTTTTATTATTTGTCTGCTGGTGGGCCGTAAACGGTTGTAGCTAGGACTTTCGGTCGTAAGATCAGACATGTAGCAAAACCATCAAAATTTTACTAATTTGTACAGCAGGTTTAACGGCAGCACAACGTTTCCGATTTTTATCATAAATCAATGCTCAATATACGCTAACCTTGGCAAAATTTGATTAAATTCAGCGTACCTACAAAAAAGGAACAATTTCAGTTATTTATATGGAAGGTAAAAGAAGGGGTATGCCAAATGGTTAAGTTTTCTGACGATTTGCCTCATATCACAAGATAAATTCTCTGACCAAATTTCGTTATTCCCTAGGGCCTATGTGTCCGTTTGAAAACTGTGAGAGAAATATTTATTCTTCGTTTTGGAAAATATTAATACTGGTAAATTTCCATACCGACGGACATAGCTCAATCTTCTTAAAAGGTCCTAAAACAAATTTGGTCTTAAAATACTTGATACTTTTTCTCGTATCAAATACTTACTAACTTAAATGGCCCATTACAACTAACGAACGTAGTTCATAAATTTGAGGCCTGAAGTACTAAATAATTCCACACGCTTCGGTCTTCTGTGTGTGTTCTCCAGTTAGTCCTAACAGATGGTGGCACGTCGCCTACCACTTTGTCCTTCTAACGGAGTTTGGGTCTTCCTGCTCTGTGTCGTCCTTCAGGTTCGCCTTTAAACACATTTCTCGCTTTAGCATTTACATCCATTCTGGCAACATGTCCCAGCCATCGTAGTCGTCGGATTCTGACTCTTTTAGCTCCGTCGATGCTCATGGTTCATCCGATGGCGAAACTCGCCGTCGACACAGATAGGTCCATATATTTTTCGGAGTACTTTTCTCTTGAATACTCCCAGGTTTTGTATGTCCGTTGTCGTAAGTACCCATGATTCGGCAGCATACAAAAGAACGGGTAAGATTAGCACCTGGTAAAGGTGTTTCTTAGTATTTCGATATAAGGTGGTATTACTAAAATGCTGCCGAAGTCCTTAGAAACATCTATTGGCGAGCACTGTTCTCCGCTTGATTTCTTGGCTGACATTATTTTTCTTGTTGACGGAAGATCCGAGATAGGTAAATTCATCTACTACCTCAAAACAATCATTTTCAACGTTGACGCTGCGTCCCCATCGAAAGGACTCTTTGTTCGTCAAAATCATTATTTTTGTTTTGTCCTCGTTGACCGCTAAACATATTTTTGCCGACTCTTTTTCTAGTGATGAGAAAACTACAGTAACATCTCGCAGATTTCGGCCTATGATGTCTATATCATCGACATAGGCTAGTGGCATGTGGCTCTTGTGCAATATTGTGCCATACATGTTGACACCAGCCTTTCTCATCACCTTCTCCATAACTATACTAAATAGTGTACAGGACAGGCAATCACCCTGCCTGAGACCTCTTTCTGTGTTGAACGGTTCAGAGTGCTCCTTACCAATCTTAACCGAGGATTTGGTATTTTCCAAGGTACATCTGCAAAGTCGAATTAGCTTTGCAGGCATACCAAACTCAGACAATTCCTCATAAAGCCTGTTTCTTATCGGACAGTCGAAGGCAGCTTTGTAGTCGACAAAGAGGTAGTAGGTGTCGATATTCTTGATCTATTGATCCGTCGTAGATTTGCCAGGTCTAAAGCCGCACTGATATGGTCCTTTAGACGTTCACACAATATGCTTGAAAGGACCTTGTACGCAATTGGTAATAGGCTTATTCCACGGTAGTTCTTACATTCACTACGATCTCCTTTCTTGTAAATGGGACATAACAGACTAAGACTCCAATCCCCGGGCATGCTCGCCTCTAGCCGGATGTTCTCCATAAGCTGAAGCATGCTCCTAATCAGCTCCTCACCGACAGCCTTAAACAATTCAGCAGGGAGTCCATCGGCTCTAGCAGCTTTGTTGTTTTTAAGGCGGGAGATTGCCACAAGTATCTCGCTCTGGCTCGGAGGTGGATAGTTAATACCACCGTTATGGAGTGGGGCCTTCTGGAGTGGTATACGTATCCAGTAAATTTCTGAAATGATTTCTCCATATTTTCAGAACGTTATCCGGGTTCGTCACTATCTGACCATCGCTGTCTCTGCAGGAGGGCAACCCTGTTCCACGCATTCTCACCTTAACTCTCTTGTAGAATTTTCTGGCTTCCCCTCTATTTCGAAGCAACTCTGTGCACTCATCTTGCCTCTTCTTCAGCTCCTTCTTTTTCCGTCTTAAAAGACGAGTTGCCTCGTATCAAATGGTATTATAAACCCTCATCCCTAAGAGTGATGGTATAAATATAATAATAATGTAAGGCTGGAAATCAAGAGACGAGTACTAATCGCATATCGCTAAACAAGCCATTTAATGACAAAACGCTCTTTTGACAAACAAAGATCCAACTCTACCAGACACTGGTCCCACCTGTATTATGCAGAGCAGAATCCAGGGTAATGGCACAATCGGATCAATCTATTCGGAGAGTCTTCGAAAAAAATACTTCGCCAAATTTATAGACCCATCATTGTTATCGGCGACGAATGAACCATGAAATGTGTGAGCTCTATAACGACATCGAAGTATTTAAGCGCGTTCAAATATACATACATGTTGTATGAAAGTTCTCCAGTTTGAAAAGTCTTCTACAATAAATTTGAAGAGTGGCGCAGGAGAGAGCGACCGAAACATCGTTGGATGGATCAGGTGAAAGAGCTTTTGTCTAAGATTGCCGTGACGAATTCTTCTACGTGCGGATATCGATTGACGAATTTCTGGTATTGCTGCCGTATAAAAGGAGAACCAAATGAAGACTATGAAATATGTATTTTAAGTTTAAGTAATTACTTACTAAAGCAAATTACAATTAAGTGACCTAAGTACGTGTGACCCTACATTATTAGAAGTCAAAACCACCCTATTCACCCCATAGTAACATTCTCAACTATTCAATCTTCTTATCTTGTAATGTAGTTAATTATTAAATTTCAAATATTTTATATTATCGCCGAGTGTGAGGTGAACTCATTAACATTTATTATGAAATATTTTCCTGACACCGACGTAATCTTAAACTGTTGTTGGCTTTGACATCATAAATATTTATAATCTTTAATCATTGCATTCATAATCATCTTTAACATCTACTCATATCACTGGCGTCACAAACTCTATGGGAAACACCCAATTATTCTGTCAGTCACATGCACACACACACTCAAGTTCTACGGCGTATAAAAAGCCTCATACTGTCGCGCAATAGAACTCATACACAGCCATTACTTTTTATTTAGATTTTCATTACTACTTTGTCTTTATGCCAATGAGCCGTAGACTTTGAGTTCATTTCAATGGTTTTTGGTTATAAATAATTAAAATCCTAATTATCCCTTACTCACACATCCTCACACACTATTTCAAAATCACAACCTCAAGTGTGGTTGTGTGGAAGCGGAATTAAATTCTTATGCATAAATATTTCGTGGGTATGTTCTACACATTTTAGCTGAGATTTTAGTTATTAGCCCTATTATCCTTTATGAACTTTTTACTCGTTTTATAACACTTTCCTTGCGGAAGTATCAACACGCTCGCACACATACAAAGTTTGAAGTTATTTTTCATAATCATCATAAACTCCGTTGGCATGTTAGAAGTCAAGTCACCTTGCGTCCTTGTCATTTAATTAAATTTAATAATTTATTACCCCAATTCCGTTAGTATCCACATCGTGTAGTGAAGAAAGTAACGCGTGTTGCTTTTAGTTTCGGTAAGTGCTACTGAAGGAGTTTAATATTCAAATTGCGATTTTTATGAAGGTTAAATGAGTGAATTTTGTAATAAGTTTTAATTGAATATTGTTTCGATTTGGTTTTCTATATGTGGCCTGATCATTAAAATTGTATCTGTCTAACATAACTAAGTACTATGATTTCAAAGTCTATTTCTTAAGACCATAAAGCTGACGTTACACTTCATTGTAACCAAAGTAAATTATGTATTTGTTTTTGCAGTTAACCCTAGGAATTATTTTTAGTTAGACAATAAAAGCGATTTTATTTTTTCTCATCCACTAAACAATAATGGGTATTCAATTTAGATTCTGTAAAATGTTACTCTCTAATCCCGCAATAAAGCAAAGTATCCCTGAAATTTGCTATGTGACATCCCTGTGATGGGCGCTAATGTGGAAAGACTGTTTTAACCAGTAAAGAAATTTCAGTCAGGTGAACTGACTGATAAATACCATCACCCATACGACTTTCCGTCATGTGGCCAGAAAAGACGTACAGTAAAACTGTATAAAAAAAGTTACAGCCCACAAATGTAAAATGTTAACTTCATTATCACTGGAAATATGGTAATTTTTTATGGGGTACCGAAAGGGTTAAACTGAGAATCAAAGAACAATTTGGGAGGAACGACAAGGGTTCGGCCGATGTAGCCCATATTTATTCCTGTGGTAAGTTTTTATCGTGATCAAAATATGACTTATTTCAAGGTATTAAACAAAAAAAAAATTGTGTAAAACTATAATTTGTATGGGTAATGTAATTTGTATGGGTGGTACCAGCATAGATGGGGCAAATGTTTCCGTTTCCTAAGTATTTGTTTACTACTTGAACATAATTTAATTTACCAAATTGGATGTTTTCTCCACTTGTCCGTTTGGAAGTTATGAAAAAAATAGGTAATTTTGTACATTTATTGCAAACTATGGCTGAATTCAGTGTACTTACAACAAAGATATATAAGATGACTATGAGGATCAATTAGGTCATTTGTATTCGAGGTACCAGAAGGGGCGTGTCAAATATTTCGGTTTTTGGAGGTTTGTCTACTATTATAAGGTAATTAAACTTATGAAATTAAAATATCCTCCACTTGGCCGTTTGGGTGTTATGGAAGAAATATTAATTTTCCCAAAATAGGTCGTTTTGTATGGGAGGTCTCAGAATGAGTCAGTAAGCGAAGTTATGGAAGAAATGTTAATTATCCAAAAATAGGTAATTTTTTATGGGAGGTACAAGAAGGGGCTACTCTGCCTATTTATAATCCCATTACATTATTTTGGAAAATAATACCATTGGTAAATTTTCACACGGAGCAGTTTAGGTTTTCTCAAGTTATCGTGCCCACCAGACATCCAGCCAGACACATGTCCTTTGGCCCGTGAGGGCTTAACTCCACGGTGGGATCAACCCCACTGGAACATAGTATTAGGCCGCTGTTAAGGCCCGGATCTAATTCTTTTATCCAAAAAGGATGTTCAAACTGTTTATATTTCTTTTATGAGGGCACCACACAAATCCGTCCGATCTGGCCACCACTCCTAATTATTTGCTACTTTAAGTTACATGTACAAGTACATGCACTTGTTGTTTCAATCAAATCATGTCTTTTCTCCATCATTCACGCCACAAGTGCGCCCACGCCGCCATCTACTAGGAACCGAGGTTTCCCATCCGGCCGGACTACATCTGACATCTCTCGATTAATCCACTCTGAGATAAAACATCAAAACACACAGACCCGTTGTATGCCTTCCGCTACCTTCGGCGAGTGAATTAACACTCCCTCAGGCTACCTTCCATCGATACCAGCATTACTTCTACTGCTGACAGCGAGTGAGTTAACACTCCGTCAGACCAGTTTCCGTCAATACCATCATTAGAAATACAAGCATTTTACCATTCGGACAATTACAAATATATAAACTTTGAGATTAGACATGATTTGATATCTGTTTGTAGCTCAAAGAAGATACAAACAATTATATCCTCCCCTTGGATATTAGAAAGTCTCCGTTGCAAAGTACATACTTTACTGCGGTATTATGTACAGTAGGCTGTTCCTTATATTGGATTTTTGGGAATTTCGTTAAAAAAAGGTATTATTAGCAAAGCTGGACATCGAGCTCCACCTTCCATTTGTTATTTACAAAATTACGAATAAGTTGAAATATTTACATAAAAATAATTGTACAAATAATTATTAATATGACAAATATTTTGCGTAAACAAACCAAAGTTTAGATGCATTTGTCTTTGTAATATTCAATGTCAAAAAAAACGGTTTTAGGCGCCTGCTATCTCGGAAACTGAAAGAGACTATGAATTAACCTGATATATGATAAATTGTTGAAATATTTGGTGGTCTGTAATAATATACATAGAAATACAATTTCAAAATTTTTTGTTAATTTTTTTTCAAAAATACCCCCACTTTTGCATCAAACATCTCGATATCTATAAGAGATATGGTAAGTTCAAACATATGCTTTTATAGGTCATAACTTCACCTATTCAACGGCATATTACTAGTTCCTCTATCTAAAACAGGATATTATTCAGCAGCGATAAACTGATTTTGACCTCTTTGCGGCACACTCTAATGTCGCACATCATATTCGTAATTTTGTACATAACGAATGGGAAGGTGGAGCTCGATGTCCAGCTTCGCTACTAATAACTTTTTTTAACGAAATTCCCAAAAATCCCATATAAGGGACACCCTAATGTACACACTTGTTAAGTGTTCGAATCTATCTAAAATTCTTAGTAATGTTTTCGACCAAGATAGTGTTTGATGCACAGTGAGAGATGCAGGATTCGTATGGTATCAAGGGACACCCAGCTCCAATTCTCTCGAACATCAAACTCTTAGTTTACTCGCGTAACTTTGAGTTTTAATCAACAGCCACCAAGAGGCACAGAACACTGTTCCATACCCATTTGGTGGGTAAGTAACTCTTATACTACTTAGGGCTCCCGACCGCCCGTGGTACCATGTTTAGACTCCTTGGTCGGTGCTCGTAAAGATGTATATTAGGGTGGGGCGATTAGTATGAAAGGAAAAAAATCTTGATGGGCGCTTCGCATTTCTGATTCTTGGGACTGTACTGAGCAAAAAAGTCTACTAGACCATACGTCTACGGTGAAAATCGAGCTTCCCCATTTGGACTTAAAGTTTTTCTCAAACTTTATTTTTTTGGAAAATTTGCAAATTTTCTTGAGCTCATATTTCGTAAACTATTTCAAATTTTGACTTATTTTCAAAAGTAAGATTATATCTATTGTCTCGGACTACAATTTCTCTGAACATATGACTAAGAAAAAACTTCGTTTTCATGGTCAAAAAGTCGAAAATGTAGAAATTTTTGAACAACTGAAAATGGTAATTTTTCAATATTTTTAGGAAAAATATGCACTTTCACAAGGCCAAAGCTGTCTGAAGGAGCGTTCCAGTGTTTTTGCGATATACAAGGGATTTCTTGACTATTGTCTTGGCTACAATTTTTGTGTTAGTATTGGATCGAAAATCTCAATGGTTTGGCTGTTATAGGCCAAAATATCTAAAAAAAACCGTTAAAAAAAATGGTGAATTTTCAACATTTTCGACTTTTTGACCATGAAAACGAAGTTTTTTCTAAGTAATATGTTCAGAGAAATTGTAGCCCGAGACAATTGAAAATAAGTCAAAATTTTAAATAGTTTACGAAATATGAGCCTAAGAAAATTTGCAAATTTTCCAAAAAAATAAAGTTTGAGAAAAAACTTCAAGCTCTTCGGTGAGCCAGAAAGAGGTCCACTGGTGGTTCTCTCAGGTCCGTGCTGGCGATACTCCCCAAAGGTCTCCGAAGAAACTCCCTTGCGGGAGCATCCGGCCAGACAGACGGATATAGCTTAATCGTCTTCAAAAGTCCTCAAATGAATTTGGTCTTAAGATAATTGGGGTATAACACGTATCCTTTAATGCGTTACACTTTTTCTCGTATCAACTGATATATACCCTAGATAGGGTCGCACTATATGGCGAAAAAAAAGTTTATGTTTTCTGCCTCCAGTTTTGGAGTTTGTCTGAAGACAATTTGAGGACATTATTTTGTTCGAATCCGTGCACTCTACGACCCCCAAATTAGTATTTATTATGTTGTATCGTCATTTGATAACCGCTCGAAACGAGGCCAATATCATTATTCAAGTTTAATTAAGGGCTACGTTTAACTTATTTGCCCCGACCTCAATTTTAGTTTTTAAGTTTTTGGCGGTGTGTAGGGTGACCTATTAATTTTAAAGCATCTATAACATTTTGTTTATGAATAAAAATATAAACGTAAAAAGCGAAATGTTTATATTTTTTTAAGATCTTTACGAATTTTGTCAGTAATAGGCATATTTAGAGTGTAACGAACGAAGTAAAAAAATCAAAAACTAAAATTGACGTCAGAGTCACAACTAATTGGTTTAAACCAATAGACAAAATGTAGCCATTGATTAACAATGAAAAACGATATGCGCTTCGGATCGAACGGATATGAAATGACGATACAGCATAATAAATAATACTTCGTGGGGTGCACATATTGGAAACCCTATCTAAAATATACCATCATCCCTAAGGGTGATTTGAGGTAGATACACTGGACAGAGTCGTGTTTTCATACAAACGGAGGCCAAAAATGTAAGGAGTTACCATAAAAGAAGGAAAATTAGTAAACATTGCTATTATAAATAGTTTTGTTAAAATCGGCCTCAGATTTATCCTAAAATTGAAAAAAACTAATATTTTCCAAAATTTTTGTTGCGGTTGAACCAAATTTGCCTCAATTTGTCTCTAATATATTACTGACAAATGTGTTGAATTATATCAAATTATCACAAAGGACACACCCGCCTCCCATATGTCCTAAAATGCAAAAAACTTTTATTTTCCAAAATTGTTGTTGCTATTGAACAAAATTTGCCTCAATTTGTCTCTTATATGTTACTAACAACTGTGTTGAATTATATCAAAGGACAAACCCACCTACCATATATCCTGAATAGAAAAAACTTAGATTTTTCAAAATGCGATACATCCACTAAATTGTGAATAAAAGCGAAACGCGATAATCGATCTATGTCTCATTTTATTCATAAAGTAGTAAGACTTGACACATTTTCCGTTTGGGACTTTTTATTATTTTAAAAATAGAATTATTTTGGTCAATTTTTTTCATACATTTATTTATAACTGCAATACTGCTGCTTAAGCAGGGAAATCATTTATGAACAGATTAAAGGAATATTCCTAAATTTCGGATTTTTGACTAGTCGTTCTTGAGTTATTCCCTCAAACGTGGTTGTAGGAGCTTAAAAACTTTAAGACCAAAGGGGCACATGTTAACATACTTCGGCTATCCTAAAATCTGCAGACTTCTCATTTTTGGGGGATAGCAGCGACAAATTTCTGAAATTGTTTTTCATTATAACTTCCGACTACCCTAACTAACGCTATTCACTTGCATACCTGAACTCCAATCGCTTGGAAAGCATCACAGCCAAAAAAAAGAAACATCTTGAATTCAGTAAGTTTTTTTTACTTCTTTCTCAACGTTTCTTCTGCTAATACAAATCGAATCCCATATAATTTATCAAATATATGAGAAATTATTTGAGCGACAAGAAATACAACCCTCTTTAGCATTTTAAATAATTGCAGTCCATCTAACCCAAAAAGACATCTCAATAGGTATTGAGCCTAATAATCATCCAGCCAATAGCAGCCAATTCTCAGTTAAGCTCTTACTTAAAAAAAAACTTAATTTCCCTTTGCACCCTATGAATGAGGTATGGGATAGCTTCTCGCGTTGTTGTGAATTAACACGCTTTCTATTTTTTGATTCACAACTAACGGCACCTACTTATTTATCGACGAATGCGAACGTCACTGTTTTGAGAAGCTCTTACTAGACACGACGATTGAATCGACGCTTAATACTGCGAAGTTGCTGTCAAACAACATTCGAGGGGAGCCGACAATGAAAGAAAATTTTATTTATTTTTTTCTTTTCAGATGACTGGAGCCAGGTTTGAACCTGCGATCTCCCGCATGGTAGTCGCGTGTTCTAACCACTATGCCACGGCCGGTCATTAAGCTCATTTCTTTTATTTAGTAAGAACTAAACTCCGAGAATCTTAGTATTTTTGGCACGTTAATATAAAATAACAATTGTTTACTTTACGGACTATATTATTATGGAAATAATAAAAATTCTATTTAAAGTTAATACAATTACTATTTAATACGTTTATTTTAGGTAGTTTATTTGCATCTAACCATCTAAAAAGGAAAGTTCACAAAAAATAAACTATTTTCAAAATAGCGTAACAAGTAAATAAATACATCTTAGAAAAATTAAAATTTTTTGGTTTGAAATGTATAAAAAGACAGTTTGCGGGAAAACAACAAATTGATGTCACTCAAAACAAATTTCACAAATATTTTTAATTCCAAATTTTTAAACAGTTTGAACTTAGCTTCTACATATTTCTTAAATTGTTTTTTGCGATATTTGACGTTATTAGATTTTTCATTTCCATTCAATCTAGTAAGGGGAAGTTACCAAAACTAATTGAAAGGGAAAAATAATATTGCTTCGTTTCTGAGTAGGAGTGTCCAAATTAAAATTCAACTTTAATTTAGAATGTTTGTTGTCAGCACGCTGTCCAAAAAAAGAATTTTTCTTATTTAAAAAAAAATCTCTCATATAAGCTGCTCAATTTTGAAAATGCTTTCTGAAAAACCAAGATGAATTTACCTATATAGTTTCACTTTCTTCAAAGTTCAAAATAATTCTCCAAGAACAGTTGTACAAAAATACCCATGATTAACAGATTTATAGCAAAGAGTTAGTCTCTGTTTTTAAATAAATAACAACCAAACTGTGATATAATTAATTATAATTAACATTAATTTCTTCCAAACTATGCATGACCCTTGTTCTTGTCCTTACCACAGAGTTAAAATTGATTAAAGTGATAGTCCGGACTAGTGAGTGCATTCTCGCAATCTCTAATTTCTTAATCTACAACACGGCAAAAATCCCTTCACTGAAATACGTGTAACTCACCTTCGGAGATGTTATCCAATTTCTTAAACTTCTATGTAATCCGTTATGAAGCACAGGGTAAATTTCTACTACCATCAATTGATTTTATGTAACAATTTATTTTTCACTTTTATTTAGTACATTCACTTTTGGTGCACTTTTTTTGTCGTTTCTTTTTGAACAATTCAATTATCGATCGAGAAATTCGTAATTAATTTTCAATTAGTGACACATTTTTGTTGTTGTTATTTTTTTCTTTGTTTAATTAACAAAATAATATCGAAGCTACAACACAAATCCCAAAAACACGTGCAATGACCGAAATACGTTAAGCGGAACCAATCGAGAGGCAGCGAACTTCATTCAGCAGCACAAACCATGATGGGGCACTGCATATAATAAACGTGGTGGTAGCAAGCAAATGAAACTTGGACCAAAGCATCAGTACAAATGAGTATGACAGTGACAAAGGCAACAGCAGCAGTAGCAGCAGAAGCAAAGTATGATTTTAAGGGAAGAAGGAAAATGCGATACGGAGACACAAAAAACCGAAACAACTTCCGCACTATACAAAACGTAACGCAATGTCTTACGTTCAAACCGCAACTGATTTGAGAAATCTGCAAAAGGCCTTTCTGCCACAAGGATGCGGCAAGTGTCGTCGTTGTTCGTCGCCTTGTTTGGTTTGACAACGGTCCCACCGGAGACACTCAGTCTGTGTGGCACAAACAAAGTAGAACGCCATGAGACACCCACATTTCCTCCCACTGAACGAGCTCGTGTGGGGGACACAACATGTTACGGCTGCCGTTGGTGGTGATGGTGATGTCGTTGTTTTGTTTTTCCCGTAACAAGTGGTGGAATTTTCATTTCATTCATGTTAAGAATGTAAACAAAGGAATGTTCGAAGGTTTGAGAGCGAATTGATTTATGCTCTTCACAATTATTGGGGCACATGCGCAGTGCTTTTGCCTCTTAGATTCCACAAATATTGGGGAATATTGTAAAAGATTAGGTAGTGCAAATATTGTTTATAACAACAGGTTTCAAAAATGTATTTTGAAAAAAAAAAACAACGAACATTTCTTTAATAAGAAAAAAAATTGGTTTGAGTATTTGTTGCTTTTCGCCATCATTAGTAAATAAAACATTTCATGCAGCAATGATTGACTACAATATTGCAGCGAAAATTGTTCTGATGTTGCAGTTTCATTGATTTATGTTGTTAATATTTTCCTTTTTGACTTGATAAACGTTCGGAAATTATACCTCTATCCATATTGAATCCTGGTCCCAGAGAAAAAAACTGAATAAGTACGAAATACAATAAAATATTAATAATAAGGTGAAAAGAAAAAAATAGTAGATCACACCGGGACACAAAGTGGAAAAAATTGTTTGTTTCCTGTGATTACTTTTTTGTTTCTATAACAAATTAACGCGAATCTAGACAACGAAAAAGGTATGTCGATTATTTTAAATATATATAAGTTTGCTAGTGGACTCTGTAATTTTAATGAATTTTTTGTTACCCCATGTAACTCCTTAACCTGGTTAAACAAACAACTTATTATTATATCAAATAATATCTATCTATGACTACTGATCGTTAGTAAAAAGTTCAACTGTTTATCTGTATAGTGTATATCCATGCCAAGTAATCCTTTTTTGTCATGTTCTATCTGTATATATGGTGAAAAACTAATTCTAATGCACTGATCGAAAGTAAAAATTATCCGCATGCAAATTCAAATCTATAGTGTAAAAATATTATACAAATATAGCCATTAAATACAATTTTTATCACTTCTCATTTCTTCTGCTGATCGGAAAAAATGTTACACTTATGCCCACTGATCGACAAAAAAATATAATGGTCATATATTCATGTTTTGAAAATGGGACTATGCTCAGAGGTGGAAAGCTACTGATTGTTACTCACTCGGGAGTGACCAGAATCAATTCCTTTGTTGCACTGTCCAAGCAGCTAACTACTTCCGGTCTTAGACTAAGTATTCCCCGGGCAATGACTTTAAAGCAACCGCTTAAACGTTAGTTAGAGTTAGAAGGCATTACAACCATGTATCCTGAATGGTCAAAGAAACGTCTCAGGAAAGTAGACCTAAACCGCTGAAGCATGGGTGCATCGTGGGATTGGACGCTCAGATAGCATCCCTATTACCAATCTAGGAGACGAGGGTTAGCAATCCATATCCTCCGAAATCTAAATTGCCAACGAATCGTTAATAAATCAGCCTCTAAATAAAAAACCGAAACACTCGTTGACGACCTTTGCATTTTGAACTAGGACTATGATTGGATACTCGAACGTAAGAACGCTCGGAGACGGCGATGCTGAATGTGAAATGTTGCGGTACGGCCTTGCCATCCTCTGTTTAAGTAAAATTCGATGGACTGGTTCTGGTGAGTATTCATCTCCAATATCATGTTATATTCTGGAAAGGAAACAGGACGCAATCACCAATCAGGCGTTGGAATAATGTTGACAACTAATGACCGTAAGAGCCTAATAAATTGGAATCCTGTATCAGACCGACTAATTCTTGCCCGTTTTGGATCTAAAGTTAGAAACAGACGATGTGAAAAACGCGTTCTACAGTCAGCTGAATGCTAAGTATGACGATATTCCACGAGGTGATATCGTAATTGTCATGGGAGACCTGAACGCCAAAGTCGGTTCTGACAATGAATCGCTTAAGCATGTAATGAGAAGGCATGGGCTTGGTACACGTTATGACAACGGTGAACGGTTTATTGACTTTTGCAGTTAGTAATCGGTGGCACTCTCTTTAACCATAAAGATTGTCACAAGGTAACGTGGCTGTCTCCCGACAGGCATAACACCGCAAACCAAATTGACCATTGCGCCATCAGCCACCGTTTTAAAAAATGCCAGCTTGATGTACGTAGTAAACGAGGTGCGGATATTGGCCAATCTCGAACCACTACCTAGTAGTAGCCAAAATACGATTATGTACCGCCGCCATACAAAACAACAGGCAGAACCTCCGATCCAGGAAATACGATGTTGGTAGATTAAGGAGTATGAATGTCCGAAACAACTTTACCTCCCAACTCTGACAAGCTATGACTAGCACTGAATATATACTTCCTGCTTCCATTGATGCGAAATGGTACCATCTTAAAAACACAATACGATCATGTGCAAATAAGTCAATCGGACCAACCCCAAAAGGAAGAGAAGATTGGATGTGCAAACAGCTGAAAGAAAAATTCAATGCTTCCAAAAATTTCGAAGTTAAATATAATGAACGCCATTAAGTGGTAAAGCGTTCAGTTGGTAGAGACAAACGAAGGAGTATAGATTGTCTCGTTGAGGAGGCTGAAAATGCAGCAAATTCTGGCGACACTCGCACAGTTTTCAACGTCACCAAAAAACTCGCGGAACGCCAAATTGCACACTGAACATCCTATCCGAGATCTGGCTGGACCAAGAACAACTGCAAAGATGGAAAGAACATTTTTCCATAGTCTTAAATAACGTAATAGACCCTGTAGCCGAACCTTCTATACCTACAAGTTCAATAAATACAACAAACTACAGGATTGGAACCTCACCACCTAGCTTATCAAAAATTATAGCCGCGATAAAACAACTCCCGAACGGTAAAGCCGCCGGCACAGATGGTATCCCTGCTGAAATATAAAAATTTGATCCAACACTCACTGCAGAACTATTCTACCCACTTAACACGGAAACGTGGGAAACTTAGCCCTTCCCAGAAGAATGAAAAGATGGTATAATAGTAAAAATTCCAAAAAAGGAGACTTAAGACAAAGACTCTTAGCATAGGAGCCGAAACAACAGCACCATTAAGGGTAGGTTATAAAGCCTACAATCCTAACTTTTGCTACCTGGGGTGTGAGATTGATGCTGAAGGAGGTTCTGATTTAGATGTAGAGGGCATAATAAACAAGGAAAGATCGTCGTTCGGTATACTGGAAGAGTGTGGTTTCCTCAAAGTACATAGTAAGCATTTTCTTATTGAAGTCGAAAAAGCAGTAATATTTTAAAATATTGACAGTAACAGTTTTGAGGTTTGTGATGGTAGTGGAGAAGTATCAGCAAAACGTGTTGATGAGATTGTTTGGCAACTACCGAAATAGTTATCCGTCCTGGCAGCTGTCGCATAATACATTTCTATTGCCACTTATTGCCAATAGTAAATAATCTTCAACCGAACTAAGTCATAATTCATATAGATCAACGAAGCAAAACATATCTACTAAGGTTCAAGTTAGTAATTTTCTTCTTACATACGAATGTAACACCTTCTCTAACATCTTACAGTTAGCTCTGTTTGGCGAACAGTTTACTGCTGTTACAAGAAAACAGCGCAATTTTATAAAGTCTTACTTGAAATAACTTGGCTAAATGCTATGACATTTGATTACTAGCTTAGCATAGGAAAGTCGCAGATATACATAACATTTCATATCACAACATACGATTCTCCATTTATTTACTTCAAGAATTTCCTGTTACTCTCATCTCAGTTGCTTAAGATAAACACTAATTAACTTTTAAAGCTTTCAATAGTTACCAAAAATACAATAGCTAATTTTATGACCAAAATGTAAAATCAGAAACGAAATGAACATTACCTTTATATCCCCATTGTAAGCTTTGTCTCCCCAACTCCAACCACCCAAGACAATTGTCCAAATGAGTACTTTTATTATTTTAAATAACTTTAAGTGGTACCATCCGGATGCCATTTGCCCAAAAGTGTCCAACACAGTCCGCGTGAGGGGTTTAAAAGTGGTGTTGATGTAAGTGTGGGTGGTTGGTTGTGTCCTGCCGGTGGGGGTGGTGCGATGGTTAAATGTTGACAATGACAATTCGTCCTAACTACCCTTAAATGTGCTCGCCTTTGTCAATCCCTATGAATACGCATTAACTGTCAATATCCTTAGATTGTTGCCAAATAAGGTGATTGCCAAGAAACTTTAGCTTGTCGATTAACATTTTATTGGCCAATATTGGAAACAGCTTGTGCAACAGCACACCAGAAACAAAAGGACCCGAACTAGAGGTAATTTTATATTGTTCGTGTGGAAGAAGGCAATGACCCGTTAACTCGCATCCTCACAAGTGTTCATGTAAGGGAGAATGCTTTTAGACATTTGGGGTAATGACTCAAACCTAACCTTACTCACACCATTACAATTGGAAAATGTAGTTAAATCAATTTTAAGGGACATTTGGTAACATTTTGGTTTGCAGCAGATAACAAGCGTTACACCGAGCAGAAAAGAATACTTGCGTTGTTTCCCTTACCGATTCATTTAACTTTATTTTCTGCAAACATACAATTTTAACACAGTATTGTGGCAGAAGAACTTAATTAATTTATCGTACTAAAGATTTTAATCCTCTTTTAGGAGTTTTAAGTATCAGATTAGAGGACGCACAAGCAAATGGTTCCAATTGTTCTGTAACAAAAATACTTTTCAGTTTTTGTCCGTAATAAATAAACACATTTGTTATGTACAACCTTATGTCACATCAAATGTAACAGTACATTTTATTGTAGTGCACAATTTTAACAATACAACTCTATAATTGTGATTATTACGAGGCGTAGCATATATTCCAAAAACTCATCAATTGACAGTTAAAAAATCATTTGGTACAATAAACTATACTCAAAATTGCATATGTATTGCAATGTTGTAATTTTATATAAATAGACTTATTCTTGGGAAATTAAAATATCTATCATTAAAAGTTTTTTTTGAGCTTTTTTTTGCCAATTTTTTTTTGTTTTTTGATGTTAATTAAACTATTTTACTTTATCATTTTTTTACGTTTAGTCCATTTTTTTCCGACATCTTAAGGAGATTGTTATTGTTGAACTTCAAATATTAATGTATAAACGAGGTATTTTTAAATTTCAAGTCACAAATTGGAAATAATTACTAATATAATGTAAATTATTAAAATATACTAGCTGACCCGGCAAACGTTGTTCTGCCATACATCTTTGGACCGTGCGAAAAGCAGGGGAATTCGAGATTGATCCCACAAACTTTCAATGATTGCTTTACGATTTATTGATTGTCATCACAAAAGCCAATCGAATGGAGTATTAAATTCTCTTGAATTGGAAGGGACGATCGGTTGGAATAATAGGAATATGCGGGATAAGGACTTTCTCTCCTTAATCACATTATTCATCAGTTGAACAATGTCGGATGATTCGGATTCCGCAACTTGAGTATGATCGATGCCAACTTCGGCTGCAAATTATGCGACGAAGTTCCTGACACATCTAGGGTACGTCATCAATCCAGTTGAAACATCAACAGGAATTTGGCCATTACTAAGCGCCAGCAGCTGTCTTGAGAATTCAGTAGCCGATGGGTCGTTTGGCAAGGTGACTCTCATGTTCGTAGTCAATTTCATACATTAATTTCATCAGCAGCACACAGTGGTTCCTTTTTGGTTTTTTTTGGAATTAATTCTGTAACTTTTGAACGGATAATGCTATCTTGAAGAAATTTGAAATAGTTAAAGCTGAGGTGTTTTCGAGATGATTTGGAAATATTCGGCTCCCTAGGGGGTGTGGGAGCCACTGCGTGGCCCTCTAAAGTTGGTCACCTCGGGTGTTGCAAAATTTCAAATGCTTGAGGAATGTGCATTTATGAACCGATTTAAAAGAAATTTTGATTTGGTATTTTTAAGGGTGTGAGCTCAGTTTTTCCTTGATTTTAAAGATATTTATATCGTTAGTTAGCTTATAAAATTCTGAATGAAATTGAAAAATAATGCAAATATTTTGTTCCAGTCAAAAGTAATAAGCATCGCTAGTAAAAGTTTCCAAAAAAAGGCATATTTTTACTGTTTTTTTGCAAAAAGGCGACTACATTCTTTCGTTTGTAAAAAAAATTTTTCTTCCGGGAAGTGGCAATTTCTTAATTATTCCTCATAGAAATGTTGATGCAGATGCATTTAATGCTAAATTTGAATCAGTTCAGCAAAATAGTTCCCCGGCAAGGGAAGTCAAAAATACCCCATTTTTGAAAAACATTTTTTTTTTTGTTTTTGAAAATTCTCAAATCGCAAAGCGCCAACGTGAAAGCTCATTATATATTTTTTTGACCTCATATGTGGACTAGTTAACCGTAATGTATTTCAACATCCCTGCCATAAACAAAGACAGTGTGGCCATTTTAGTAAAAAATTCGGAATTTTGGAACATATTTTCCCCGTTTTGGGAATTTGGGTATTTTGTTATAAGATATGGCAACATATTGTTATTCGTTTTTTTAAGGACAATTTTATGTATATTATTCCAATATTTCGTTAAGATATTCCAGTCCGTTTGAATTTTACGCTATTTTTCATATAAGATATTATTTCTCCAAAAAATACGTTTTGACCAAATTTTATATTTGACTCAGAATCATGCCCAAAATAAAATGTGCTTTTAATTAATTTTTGTAAATTATTAAACTTCATGTCGTTACCTTTCCAACGATATGCACACCTTGTGTGCCAAGAGTTTAATTATTGTTTATAATTATAATCAAACTTCACTACCACTGTAAAAAAAGTATATATCATGAAACACACATATATATGGGGGCTATATCTAAATCTGAACCGATATGCTTAGTTTTGTTACCACATTAGAATAGTGTGAAAAAACTAAGATATGCAAAGTTTTTGGTTTTTGGCTACAATAATCTATAAAAGGTTATGCTAATTTGTATGGGAGGTACCAGAAGGGGCGGGGCAAGTGGACCCATTATTTCAGTATATACTTCACGCTGTCAAATAATAATACCATCCAAATTTTAGCTTCGTAGAGCCCCCCATCAGGAAGTTAGTGACAATATAGTGGTTTTAGTGAAATAGGTAATTTTGTATGGGAGGTACTTGAGGGGTCGTGGCTATTTCGCCCATTTTCCAACCAACATCGCGACTAGTGAATTTTATGCCACTGGTAAATTTCTATTGAAATTCATTAAGAACTACTCCATTTATCGTCGTAACCATTTACACAGCCGGCCAGACGGACATAGCTTTATTGGGTTAAGAAGCCCCGAAACTTATTTTTTCTGAAGGAATCTAGGGTCTCAGTTATATGCACTGATGGGCTTAACTTCTTCCCGTATAAAATTAAATATTCCCTCTTCGATGTTACTGAGATTATACAAATTTTGTTCAAAATTTGTTAAAAATGGTAATAATAACAATAAAAAGCAGCAAAAACATATGAATATTGCATTAAAAATCAAATTTATAACTTAAAAAATAATTTGGAAAGGTAACGACATAAAGTTTAATAATTTACAAAAATTAATTAAAAGCACATTTTATTTTGGGCATGATTCTGAGTCAAATATAAAATTTGGTCAAAACGTATTTTTTGGAGAAATAATATCTTATATGAAAAATAGCGTAAAATTCAAACGGACTGGAATATCTTAACGAAATATTGGAATAATATACATAAAATTGTCCTTAAAAAAACGAATAACAATATGTTGCCATATCTTATAACAAAATACCCAAATTCCCAAAACGGGGAAAATATGTTCCAAAATTCCGAATTTTTTACTAAAATGGCCACACTGTCTTTGTTTATGGCAAGGATGTTGAAATACATTACGGTTAACTAGTCCACATATGAGGTCAAAAAAATATATAATGAGCTTTCACGTTGGCGCTTTGCGATTTGAGAATTTTCAAAAACAAAAAAAAATGTTTTTCAAAAATGGGGTATTTTTGACTTCCCTTGCCGGGGAACTATTTTGCTGAACTGATTCAAATTTAGCATTAAATGCATCTGCATCAACATTCTATGAGGAATAATTAAGAAATTGCCACTTCCCGGAAGAAACATTTTTTTTACAAACGAAAGAATGTAGTCGCCTTTTTGCAAAAAAACAGTAAAAATATGCCTTTTTTTGGAAACTTTTACTAGCGATGCTTATAACTTTTGACTGGAACAAAATATTTGCATTATTTTTCAATTTCATTCAGAATTTTATAAGCTAACTAACGATATAAATATCTTTAAAATCAAGGAAAAACTTAGCTCACACCCTTAAAAATACCAAATCAACCTCGTCCAAAAATGACACAATTTTTTTTATTTTCTCAAATATCTCTTGACATAAATGAGATAACATTTGCATGTAAGCATGTTTTTTGAAGGTTTTTCGAAGCACTATCTAAATGCAAAATATCTTTTAAATCGGTTCATAAATACACATTCCTCAAGCATTTGAAATTTTGCAACACCCGAGGTGACCAACTTTAGAGGGCCACGCAGTGGCCCCCACACCCCCTAGGGAGCCGAATATTTCCAAATCATCTCGAAAACACCTCAGCTTTAACTATTTCAAATTTCATCAACATAGCATTATCCGTTCAAAAGTTCCAGAATTAATTCAAAAAAAAACCAAAAAGGAACCACTGTGCAGCAGTAGATTTTGGGATGACTGGAAGCGTTTAACAAAAATCTCCGAACAGCAATATTATATACCCACAAAATCGTTTCGAATCACCTCGTAAATCCTTTATCGTTCGGTCAACTGCCTCCAAAGCTCGTTTATGAACCATCGTGCATTCATCACCGATTTCTTGAATATTGTGCGCATTGGCTTGTCAACCGTGAATCGATCGTTTGCGCGGCAATAAACAGCCATCTCATCTCGATCATAGTCCTGCTCTCGTTGCAATTCGCGATTGAATGCATTGTGCATCGAACGATTTAGCACTGGTATTCCCAAATTCGTTAATTTCAAGATCGAAATTCGATGTTGTCGTGCGAGTTCTGTGCAAAATGTCGTCCCACAATGCGCTCGGGTTCGACGAATGACACGTAGCTATGAAATACGAATTCGAACTTAAATGGAGAATGAAAAAGAAGTCCATCTTTATATTGAGGTGATAGCCATCATCTCCACGACAGAACATCAACGGGTATTGAATGCAGTTGTCCACCATCCCGACGCTTGAGAAAAATATCGCGAGATTCCACTTTCTCCCCAACAACTGCGACTCTCACCACTGCGACTAAATTGATAGTGGGAGCATTGAATTGTCTTGCATGACCTCCAGAGTGTCTTTTGTCTGCTCCGATAATCTGACCAAAGCGTTATGCTCGTGCAGCAGATTTTGCAATTGAAAAATCATTTCGAGTTTAAACGCAGTAAAAATTGTACAACGTTGATCTAGTTCAATTGCCAAATCACCAACAAAATAGATCTGAAGGAACTTATAATCTTTGTTTGGTGGTGGTAACAAAGCGCCGATCGATGGTGTATGTTTGAAAATATGAAACATGAATGTTTGAAAGCAAATTTAAAAAAAAAAAAATTGGGAGAATTGTTCATATTAATAATAAACCTTGACATAAAATCAGACTTTTTCGAAAACACCCAATATTGAGTAAACCCTATCTAAATTAAAATTTGGTAAAGATATTCCTAGAATAGTTAATTTCAAAAAATATTGTGCCTTCGGTATTTTTTAAAAAAGCAACGTAAAGAAATAAAAAGTTTTGGCGACGTATTTTAGAAAAAAAAGTAAAACAAATTTAATTGTGTTACTTTTTGAAAAAAGCGACAATGACATAATATTATTTGAAATTTACTATTCTTGTTGAACTGAGCTAGGGTATTACTCAGCTTCAGTAATACTATCAGACATGCATAACTACTTTTGTGTGTTTTTTCACTGTTCCACTGTGTAATGAGACGACATTACCTTATAACTCGGATTGTAGCCAAGTCGGCTTCATATGACATCATTTGAAAGCATCCGTTATATTTTTGTGTGATGCAAAACGTTAAAACATCATAAAATTTCACAATAATCGGAAATTTTCCAAGCATCTTTACGAATTTTCTATTTTTACGTCGACTGTAATTAGGCAACACAATGCAAAATTTCGTCGAATAATCCAAATTTTTCAAGTTTTTCCAAATTTTCCGAGTTTTTCACCAAGGATTTTACTACTTTTCCACTCGAAAAGACAAAATTTTCAAACAAAATACCACAATTCAAATTGCAATTTTCATCAAATCAAGTAATACAATGCAAAATTTCTGTGAAAAATCCAAGTTTTTCCGGAATTTTCCAAGTTTTGCACCGAGAATTTTTCTATTTTTCAATTCGAAATGTCGTTTCGTTTCATATTAACATCGTCCAAAATTATCAACTCATACGTTAAAATGAATAATTTCGTCGAAAAATAAATTAAATTTTTTTTGATTTTTCTAAATTTTTCAACAAAAATTTTCTATTTTTCTATTCGAAAATCCACTCCGAAACTATTGCACTCAAAATTCCATACAAAAAGGCAGTTTTAGATTTTTTAAATTTTCCGACGGATTTTCCCCAAATTTTCTTTCCCATAAACCTTTTCCTGGCAATTACGAACAACTTACAGTTACAGTTACAGCCAATTGTAACTCGTGCTGTTAGGGAACGGCACAAGGAGAAAGCAAAACAGGCGAAACAGCTATTTAGGCGAAAAAAACGTCAGATGAAGGATCGGGAGAACGAGGTGAGGCCCGAAAATTCTACCAGAAAGTAAGAGCAAGTGGGTATGGTAATGGCCTCTCCACCTGCAAGGACAAGGATGGAAATTTGGTCACGGATACGCAGAGTGGGCTGCACATATGGAGGGAACGCTTCCAGCAACTGCTGATTCCAGAAGGCAACGCACGTGAAGTTATCACGCCAATTGTCGACGACGGCTTAGGTTGCCCACCACCAAGTCAAGCCGAGGTAAGAAGAGCAATATCGCGGCTAAAAAACAACAAAGCAGCCGGTGCCGACGGTCTGCCCGCTGAACTCTTCAAGTCCGGTGGCGAGGAGCTGATAACGAGCATGCACCAGCTCCTGCGCATGGTTTGGCTTAGAGAGTGCATGCCCGACGATTGGAATCTAAGCGTATTATGTTTTATTATTAGCCTTTAAAACAACTTGACACATATATATATTTATATCTTAGTGCCTAAGTCAGAGGCCGAAAGGATCAAAGATTTCCATTCGCTTCGATCTTGTGCGCACCGTCTCCAGTCAGTCCTACCAAGCAGCGTCAGTGATTCCTCCACCTGGTCCTTCCAACGGAGTCGCGGTCTCCCTCTTTTGCGCCGTCCTTCGAGGTCTTGATAGAATACCTTTCGCGCTGGAGTTTCCTCATCCATTCTCACGACATGGCCTAGCCAGCGTAATCGTTGCACTTTGATCCGCTTGACGACATCAATGTCGTGGTATAACTCGTACAGCTCATGGTTCATCCGAATCCTAAACTCGCCGTTTACGCAAATGGGTCCATATATTTTGCGGAGTATTTTTCTCTCAGACACCGCCAGATGAGCTGCATCTGCCTGTGTAAGCACCCAAGATTCGGAGGCGTAGAACAGGACCGGTAAAATTAGTACCTGGTACAGCTGGACTTTGGTAGTTCGAGATAGGGTGGTGTTTATAAAGTGCTCGCGTAGTCCAAAGAAACACCTGTTAGCAAGCACTATTCTCCGTTTTATTTCGAGGCTGACACTGTTGTTCTTGTTCATGGCGGATCCAAGGTAGATAAACTCATCCACTACCTCAAAGCAATAGTTTTCAACGTTCACGCTGCGTCCCCAATGGGTGGACACTTTGTTCGATGATACCATTAACTTCGTCTTGTCCTCATTCACTGCCAAACCCATTTTCGCTGACTCCCTTTCAACTGTGGCTCTTATTAAATATGGTGCCAGACATGTTAACCGCTGCTTTCCTTAACACCTTCTCCATCACTATGTTGAACAGCATACATGACAAACCGTCACCCTGTCTAAGACCTCTCGTCGTATCGAATGGTGCAGATAGATCCTTGCCAATCCGAACAGTGGATTTGGTATTCGTAAGGGTACACCGGCAGAGACGAATTATCTTCGCAGGAATACCGAACTCAGACATGGCTTCGTATAGTCGATGCCTGATGGGACTATCGAAGGCAGCTTTGTAATCGACAAAGAGGTGGTAAGTGTCGATTTGCTTCTCATGGGTTTTCTCAAGAATCTGCCGTAGTGTAAATATCTGATCCGTCGTGGATTTGCCTGGTCTAAAGCCGCACTGATAAGGTCCAATCAGGTTTTCCACAATTGGCTTTAGACGTTCACACAGTATGCTAGACAGGACCTTATACGCAATGGGTAAAAGGCTAATTCCACGATAGTTTTTACACTCACTACGGTCACCTTTTTTGTAGATTGGACATAGCACACTGAGATTCCAATCCTCTGGCATGCTCTCCTGAAGCCAAATGTTCTCTATGAGCTGTTGCATGCTTAAAACAAGCTCATCTCCACCCGCCTTAAACAACTCAGCTGGAAGACCATCAGCCCCAGCGGCCTTGTTGTTCTTTAGGCGGGATATGACAGTTGTTATCTCAGCTTGGCTCGGAGGTGGACACTCGATGTTATCATCTAGGATTGGATCAGTACGCTCTCGGAGTCAGTAACGAGATGACCATCCTTGTCTTTACAGGAGGGAAGACCTGTTCCATGTACCTTCTGATAGAATTTTCGGGCTTCACCTCTGTTCCTGTAATCTTCAATACACACATTATTCCGCTCCTTAAGCTCTCGTTTTTTCCGCCTGAAGAGTCGAGTCGCCTCCCGCCTCTTCTCCCTATACTTTTCATGAACAGCTCGCGTTGCCATTGGCTGCAGTTTGGCCCTGTATGCAGCATCTTGTTCCCGGGTGGCATCGCGGCATTGGTCATCGTACCAGGCATTATCGTTAAAGGGCTTCACATACCCTAGTACGGACCGCGCAGTCCTTTCCATCGAGTGGGCAATATGTTGCCATTGCGCGCTAGTATTTTCGGGAGTTGGAGCATCAAGAAGTAGTTGAGTGAGTTGGTCAGAATAGGAGTTGGCTATCTCCGCGGTCTGCAGTTTAGCGATGTCCAGCTTTCTCTGTGCCTGGTTACGCAGGGTTTTCGCTCTGCTTAGCCTAGTACGCACCTTCACTGCAGTGAGGTGGTGATCCGAGTTGATGTTCGCACCTCTGATCACTCGTACGTCTAAGACACTTGACGCGTGCCTTCCATCGATTACCACGTGATCAATTTGGTTTCTCGTTACTTGATCGGGAGATATCCACGTTGCTTTGTGAATGTTTTTGTGGTGAAATCGTGTGCTGCTAATTACCATGTTCCTTGCTGCAGAGAAATCAATCAGTCTGATTCCGTTTGGCGTTGTGTCAGTATGCAGACTAAATTTTCCGACTGTTGGGCTAAAGACATTCTCCCGGCCTATTTTGGCATTAAAATCTCCCAGCACTATTTTAACATCATGGCCCGGGCTACGGTCATATGTTTCTTCAAGTTGGGCGTAGAATTCGTCTTTGACCTCGTCACTTTTCTCCTCCGTCGGAGCATGAGCACATATCAGCGTGATGTAGAAAAATTTTGCCTTTAGTCTTATGGTGGCGATTCGTTCACTGACAGGAGTAAACCTAGAGACCAGGTGTCGTAGTCTCTTGCCGACCACAAATCCACAACCAAACTCATGCTTTTCCGCGTGGCAGCTGTAGTACACGTCACACATCCTCATCCGCGAGCATCCATATCCAGTCCACCGAATTTCCTGTATAGCAGTAATGTCAGCCTTATACTCTTCGAGGACATCCGCCAGTTGAATAGAGGCACCTGGTCGGTAAAGAGCTCTTACATTCCAAGTGCATATTCTCAAATCATGGTCCTTAAAACGTTTGCAATGGTCGTCAACATTTTGGGGGTTTCTTTTTCTCTTATTTCTCATTTTATTCACTGCCATTATACTGGTGGCGGGTGGCAAGCCCAGCCCACCAGGTTCTGCATTTTATCCTTACTGCCAGGAAACATTTCAGCCGCTCATTCTGAGCCAGACGCTGACCAGGAAGCCGCCCAATATGGAACAGACGCTATGGATTTTCGCAATTTAGTTTTCGTCTCCTAGATTGGTAATACGGCTGCTATCTGCACGTCCAATCCCACGATGCAACCATGCTTCAGCGGTTCAAGCCTACTTTCCTGAGACGTCTCTTTGACCATTCAGGATACATGGTTGTAATGCCTTCTAACTTTAGCTAACTTCTAAGCGGTTGCTTTGAAGTCATTGCCCAGGGAATACTTGGTCTAAGACCGGAAGTAGTTAGCTGCTTGGACAGTGCCACAAAGGAATCGATTCTGGTCACTCCCAAGTGAGTAACAATCAGTAACTTTCCACCTCTGAGCAAAGTCCCATTCCCAAGCGTATTATGTCTTGTGCTGAAAAAAGGTGATCCAAGTGTGTGCTCCAACTACCGCGGGATCAGCCTTTTATCCATCGCATATAAGGTCCTGTCGAGTGTACTATGTGAAAGACTAAAGCCAGTGTTATCCAACCTGATCGGGCCTTATCAGTGTGGCTTTAGACCTGGAAAATAAACGACTGATCAGATTTTCATACTTCGGCAAATCCTGGAAAAGACCCAAGAGAAACAGATCGACACGTAGCATCTTTTCGTCGACTATAAAGCTGCCTTCGACAGCCGGATACGGTAGAAATTACTCGAAGCCATGGCTGAGTTTGGTATCTCAGCAAAGCTGATACGTCTTTGCGGAATGGCGCTAACTGACACGAAGTCTTCAGTGAAGCTTGGTAAGGACCTTACGGAGCCATTCTGTACCAGACGAGGCCTAAAACAAGGCGACGGCCTATCGTGTGATCTCATCAACATAGTGATGGAGATGATAATGAGAAAAGCTGCAGTAAACACGAGTGGCACTATATTCAACAAAAGCCACATGCTACTCGCGTACGCTGATGTCGTCGACATCATCGGTCGAAAACTGCGGGATGTGACTGCAGCCTTCTCAGGTATACAGAAGGAATCAGCGAAAATGGGTCTAACGGTGAACGAGGACAAAACGAAGTTATTAGTTTCAACGAAGAAAGAATCTATTCGTTTGGGAAACTGCGTGAACGTTGACAACTATAATTTCGAGGTGGTAGATAATTTTGTCTACGTAGGCGCCGCCATCAACAAAAGAAATAATGTCAGCCTAGAAATCCGGAGAAGAATCCTGCTTGCAAATAAATGCTACTACGGACTAAGCAAGCGATTCAATGGCAGAGCCACCTCTCGACGAACAAAACTCCAGCTATATCAGATACTGGTTCTACCTGTCTTAATGTATGGCTCAGAATTCTGGGTTATGACACAAGCGGATGGATCGGTTCTGGCGGTATTCGAGAGAAAAATACTCCGTAAAATATATGGGCCCATCATCATTAACGGAAAGTATCGGCGTCATGAGTCATGAGCTGTACACTGACATTGACGTGGTCAGACGCATTAAGGTGCAACGGTTGCGTTGGCTAGGTCATGTTGTACGAATGTATGAAAATGCTCCAGCTCGAAAAGTCTTCGACAATGAACTCGATGGACGGCGCAGAAAAGGGCGACCAAAACTCCGTTGGAAAGACCAGGTTACTGAGAACCTTACAGAACTCGGTGTAACTAACTGGAGAAGAAGCGCAGAAGATCGATCCACTGGGATTGCAAAGAAGTACCAGCTAAGTAAGTAAGTATAAGGTAATTGAACTGACCCAATTTTAATATCGTCCAGCTGTCCGCTTGAAAGTTATTAGAGAAATAGTATTTTTACACAATAGGTCATTTTGTATGGGACGTACCAGAAAGAGTCAGTCGATATAACCCATATTCATTCCTAAGTCGAATTTTCATAAGGGTACATCAATCATATTTTGCGATTCAGGGTACTTTAAAAAAAAATATGTATGTAAAACTATGAGGGTCAATTCAGTCATTTGTATGGGAGGTACCGGAAGGGACGTGTAAAAGGTTTCGGTTTGTTGAAGATTTGTGCACTATTTCAAGATAATTAAACTGACCAAATGTTTTTATCCTCCAGTTTTCCGTTTGGAAATTATGGAAGAAATATTAATTATCCAAACATCTGGGGTAATATGACAGAGGGTATCTTAAAAATGGATATTTATGGTAATGCAATCTAATTTTTAGCATAAAGGATTCAAATATAATTTGTAATCTTTATACCCTCTTCCTACAGTTATGAGGGTATATATCATTTGATACGACCCAAAAGTGTAACACATAGACGGAGTCACTTTAGACCCTTGGTTTGTTTAAACCATCTTCGATTCATGACTTTTTTAAGGAGTTTGAGACATGCTGTCTGTCTGTCCGTTCTTCGAAACCTTGCTTAGGTAAATATTACTCTAAAACTACTTACGGTATTTCAAATGGACTACAGGCCCCGCCCCTTCTGGTGCCTCCCATACAAATATATCATTCCACCCACTGTAGAAATCGACTAATATATCAAAACACCAAACTGGATCGTACCCAAATTCTGTACTTGGCAAAGCTATAACAGGATAAAGTTTTGGAAAAGAATTGGAAGTATAGCCACACCCCTTCTGGTACCTCCCATACAAATGTACCTTTCCGCCCACTTTAGAGATGAAGTAATTATGTCAATAAATCCAACGCGATCGTACCCAAATTCTTTATTTAGTAAAGCTATAGCAGAATAAAGTTTTGAAGAAAAAATTTGGAAGTCTAGACACGCCCCTTCTGGTACCTCCCATACAAATGTGCCACTCCGCCAACAAAAACAGCACATTAAATTAGAAATTAAAGTGTTTGACATGATGTACGTTTTTGGGTACATCACTATCAATAATAAGTTGGTAGAGGTATTTTTAGGTATTGCTGTCACATTTTAGCACTTCCTATATTAGTCATATATTTGACTAAGAAGCGAGCAAAGCCAATTGTAATAGAATTGTTACACTACAAAACATTTTTAGCAACAATTTTGGAGATGGGACGAAGTCTGCCGTGTCAGCTAGTAATTTTATAATTGTTTGAAACACTACAAAACATTTTTAACAACAATTTTGTAGGCAGGACGAAATCTGCCGGTCAGCTAGTAGTTTCATAAATTTCATAAATAAATAAATTATGCAAAATATCACAGAAATACTTAAATACTAATATCACAGAACTTTTTTGTTCAAATTATTCACACATCAAGATTTTTTCAGCTTCATTATTTCGTAATAGTGATACAGCTGGAAGAAATCAAAGGATTAGCTACACCCCTTCTGAAATCCTCTAATCAAGGAAGAAAAGGAAATTACAAGGATGCGTTCAAAGACGTTTTAAGCCATGCCTGAGTTTGGTATTCCGGTCTTCTTGAATTGAGGTTTAGTACTTTTGGGGTGAGGTTTATTTCTTGGTAGCGGTGCAGTGACATAACCCCAAAAACGATTTTAGGGGATATTTCCACCAAACGGGCATTTCTAAACGGACAAGGAACCGTTAGAAATGTACAATGCATTTTGGAGGTAATGTCTTTGTCTAAGAGCGGACATATCTCTTAACATTGCTTTGGGGTTTATGTCCGCTGGGATTATGTCCTGGTACCTTTTGCAGCGCCTATCGGGTCGTATGGAGCATGTTCTGTATGAGCTATATAACGACATTGACATAGTAAGGCGTGTTAAAAACAACGATTATGGTGGCAAGGTCATATTGTGACAATGAATGAAACTGCCATTTTGACGGTATGGATTCGTGCAAAAGGAAACGACCAAACCTTTGATCCCAAATAGAGAAAAACACCTCGAAACTTGGTATCATAAATTGGAGAGGATGCGCAAAGCACAAAAGCTCCTGGAAATATGTTCTATGGTCGGCAGAAGAAACTAACGTTTTGTAATAAGCACCTAAGAAGAAGCAGGATAAACTTCCAAAAATCTCATCTTTAAGTCACCATTTTAAAGCAATTCTTGCTTTGCACCTTACGAATTGGACAAAAGATTGTTATGCGTTTGCTGAACATTATTCTTGGTAGCCAAATCATTATTGATATAAATTTATTTGGCTGAACAAAAAATTCTGTTTGTCATTACATTCATGCATTTTGTATACAATACAGTTCAATAGCCAGTGTAGTCCTTGATTTTACCTGGTGGGGACAATGGAAATGGAGATAGAAGATAAGACAGTGCGAAGATTTGTGTCTTAATTGTCACCGAGCTTATTTGCAAATAAAACTTGTTTTAGCATTATAACCTATGAATGCAATATATGTATGGTATATTGCAATCAAAAGGAATGCTTTATGCCATGCACTCACAAAACAAAACCTAGTGATCGATTTCAGTTTACCTTTAGATAAAAACGCTTCACATCTTGTTCGATTACAGCAACATTGTAATTGTTTATTTTCACTGTCGTGTTGGAAAACGGCTAGGTGAAGACTTAAGCCATCTTTAGATAAAGTATTTAGTTACCTATCTAAAGTTGCTAGTATTTCATTCTTACTTCGATCAGACATATTGTAATACTTTTCTACGACGAAACAAAAATGTTGGGCGCCTTGGCATTGCCAACTATAAGCAATTAAATTCATTTTCGATGGAGTACAATTACTCCTTCTTGGTGCTGCAACAAATATTCTCCTTAATGTCAACTTGACTTACTAAATCCAACATCTTTCTCCTACCGATACCTCATAGTATGTACTTTGTTTGGCATCCGGTGCCTTTTCCAAAATGTGAATGTGCAATAATTTTGTGGGTTCCTGTTAAGCTTTTGTTTTCATACTATCAACTCTTTGTTCTGTTGTGTTGTTTATTGTTTTTGGCAGCATTACTGGCCAAAAAAAAGTTTTTAATCCCCTTGTTCATTCACTCATTCATGTTGCCAGTATTTTTGCGTTGTTCTTCCTAAGAATACCAAAAGGAAATACTAAATACGTATATAAATTGCATTTAATGCGAGCATTGTTGCTTCAAGGTATTTAATATTATTTTGCGAAAATGTTTATGTATGGCTTTATGTGTAGGTTTGTCAGACCTTCCAGCAGCGGATTGGGTAAAAAGTTATTAATATGTGGTTAGCGTCCTAGATGGCCTTGTAATAAATTAGACAAATAAGATTATATAATATCTATCTGAAATCACGAATAGGTTAAAATGTTTTCATAATTTAAAGATTCTTAAGTATTCCAATTACATAAAGAAAACAAATTTTTACTAGACACTAGCTGGGCCGGCAGACTTTGTCCTGCCTCCAAATTATTGTAAAAGATGTTTAGTGCAGTTGAAATCTTGAAACGATTGGTTTATTACATAGGCCTCTGAAATATTTCAAACTAGCTGGCCCGGCAGACTTCGTCCTGCCTCCAAATTATTTTAAAAGATTTTGAGTGCAGTTGAAATCTAATAACGATTGGTTTATTACTTCGCCTCTGAAATATTTAAATTAAAAGGGCGAGGTATTCCCGGACATATTCAGTACTTCGTACAAATCTATATAAATCAAAGAAATTACATTTGTAAGAATTGCTAAAATGTTTCAGCAGTGTCGTCCAGGATATGATAAAAACTTACTTATTGATAGGCATATATTTTAAAACCACATTTTTAAGTCGATTGGCTGACATATAACTTATTGTATTGGTGTACTGGGTGATTGATACTTTAGGTGTTTGGTCTGAGCCATGATAGTACCTTGCCCCTTTTTATTCCAAGGAGTTCCAGTTTCCAAAAATCCCTTCATTTGGCTCAACAACCCTATTAACCGTTTGGTCTGGGTGAGAGCAACAGTTGTTCCCATTTTCGTGTTTGTCCCCTATATTCGAAATGCGAAAAACCACTTTGTGAAGCTCTCTATTTCTATAGGAAGTGCACCAACATAAATATTCGCCATTCTACCTAAAGCCGTTTTGCGGTCTGGGTCACCATCTACAACCCATCCCTAACTTTCACTGAAATTTGTGTACAAATGGGGTCAACCGTTTTCACAATTAGTGGTGACATCAAAATGTACATCTTTTTTATATATATAGACTTCTGAATAACTATGATGTTAAAAAAAGTGACTAAATGACGTGCCAAAATTAAGTGTATCATAAGCTAAACACCGGCAACTGGTTTCAAACATACATTCAAAATTTTGTCTTATATTTCAAGTTTGAGTAAAATCGGACAATTGATATAAATTTGCGAAATAATTCAACCCCAGCCAAATCAACTGCGGGTCCATATATACAAAAAAAAATTCTCATAAAAAACAAATATACATTCTAAAATTCAGTCAAATTGTTTAATTCGTTAAAATTTTCATTATAATTCCACCCTAGTGACACCTACCGCGTCAATTTATACAAAAAAATTTCTCAGGGTTCCACAAACATAAATACTAAATTTCAGTTAAATTGGTACATGGATACAAATTTTCGATATAAATCCACCCTAGCGCCATCTACCGGGTCCATTTGTACATACGATTTTTTCTAATGATCAAACAAATATAGATTCTGAATTTCAGTTAAATTGGCCCATTCGTTAAAATTTTGATTGTAAACCGACCCCAGCGCCACCTACCGGGTCCATTTGTACATAAAATGTTTTCTCATGATCATACGAATATCCATTCTAAATTTCAGTTGAATTGGTACATGCATTCAAATTTTCGATATAAATCCACCCTAGCGCCACCTGGATTTGATTTTTTTTAACACAAACAATCTACGGAAAATTTCGAATCGAATAGAAAAAAAATCAGCCAAATCGCTCCAGCCGTTCTCTAGTGATGGTATGACATACGTGGACCATTTCATTTTTATATATATAGATTAAAGGACGACGTCTTGCCGGACAAATTCTGTACTTCATATATCTAAACGATTTCTATATATTATTGTAAGAATTGCTAAAATGAATCAGCAGTTTCATCCATGATTTGATGAAAACTTACTTATTTTATGCCGTTTGACTGACATATAACATCTGCGATGGTGTACTGGGTGATTGTACCTTTAGGTGTCTGTTCTAAGGTGTTTGGTCTGAGCCATTATAGCACTTTGTCCCTTTTTATCCCAAGGAGGACGAATTTCCAAAAATCCCTTCATTTGGCTCAACAAACCTATTAACCGTTTCGTCTGGGTGATTGCAAAAGTTTTATCCCATTTTCGTGTGTGTCCCATAAGAGTTCGAAATGCGAAAAAACACTTTGTGAAGCTCTCTAATTGTATAAGAAGTGCGCCAATATAAATGTTTGCCGTTCTACCTTAAGCCGTTTCGCGGTCTGGGTGACCATCTGACTTTTACTGAAATTTTGGTACAAATTGTGGTGACGTCAAAATGTACATCTATTTTTATATATAGACTTCTCAATAATTTAGATGTTAAAAAATTATGACTGAAGTAAGAGTATCATAAGCTAAACACTGGCAACTGGATCCAAACATACATTAAAAATTTGTTCATGTCCAAAAATGCATACATTTTAAGTTTGAGTAAAATTGGACAATCGATATAAATTTTCGAAATAATTCAACCCCAGCCAACGCAACCTCGGGTCCATTTACACAAAAAAAAAAATAATCATAAAAAAAACAAATATACATTCTAAATTTTAGACAATTTTTTGATTCTTTAAAAATTATCATTATAATTCCACCCTAGCGGCACCTATCGTGCCCATTTATGCAAAAACGTTGTTCTCGTGATCACACAAATATTCATACTTAATTTCAGTTAAATTGATCCATTCGTTCAAAGAAAGAAAAAATCAGCCAAATCGCTCCAGCCGTTCTTAAGTGATGGGTTTATATACGTGGACCATTTCATTTTTATATATATAGATATTGGAAAGTCATCAGGAAACTCCTTAGTTTCATGCAACTAAAATCTCATTTATAAATCAGATCATAAGTTACATATTTATTTTCAACAACTGATTAAATGTGTGTGCACCAAATACGGCGCGTTCGGACTTTTACACATCGCATACAACAGGGCTTCCCAATTCGTTTTGCTTGCGGGCCAAATTTGAGTTTTAAGAAAAGCTCGCGGGCCGCTTTTAATTTTGCATTTGTATTTCGATGTTATTTGCCTATTTAGTATTTCCCAGAGGCCACCATGTAAAGGTGGGGCACATTTTAGATTATTTTTTTGATTTTTATATTTTGTAATTATTTTTTTTTGGCTGCAATTTTTTTTTTATATTCTAAAATTGCTGAATCGCGGAATCCTAACATCTGTGCTTTTTGACTTAAAGCCAGTTTACCAAAACCTGGTAAACCTGTTGCCGCAAGCATGCAGTCTTTGAGATCAATTTTGTGACCACAGCTTCACACCGATAAGTAGATTCACACCGATAGCGAATGACATAATGACAATTTTCTTAAAATTGGGATCTGATCCACTGTTACCGTGTCTAACCAAAAAATGGACAGTCTGCTAGTCTGAGAAATCTTTTGAAATTTATTTCCAAATATATTTTCATTAAACTCAGTCAATTCCAACTTTACTGCAGATTTAATGTTTCGGAACACTTTGACCGTCTGAGAAACCCAGTCTCCAAAAGGTTCAGCAGAAAACGAACTGGTGAGAAGATGAAACGAAATCTTTAAAACTAACAGAAGATTCAGCTCTTACATCTTTCAATAGTTGAACATATTGCTCAAGATCATTAGCATCCTAAGAGGCTTTCGAGGAGATGGAAAATATTTAAATTCTCGAACAAATGCTCAAAATCAAATGCTTTGATTTTCTTCCAAATATCGCACAAAAACTTGTATTTTCCTTGCAAGTTAAGATTGAGTTATTTTACTGCCGTTCGCTGAATTATAGAAACGACTAGATAGCCACCATTACACTCTTGAAGAAAAACAAAATTGCTAAAACGAATGGGACGCAAATGATTCGCAATTATAAAAAATATGTCTACAGTCTTTTTAAAATTCACCTGCGCAAAGCTAGTAATGAGGTAAAAAGGCAAGAAGGTCTTCAGTAAACGGGAGATCGCAAGTTCAAACCTGGCTCCAGTCATCTTAAAAAAAATTGTTCCTTCATTGTCGGCTCCCCTCGAATGTTGTTGACAGCAACTTCGCAGTATTAAGTGTCGAGTCAATCAGCGTGTCTAGTAAGAGCTTCTCAAACAGAGACGTTCGCATTCGTCGATAAACAAGTAGGTGCCGTTAGTTGTGAATCTAAAAATAGAAAGCGTGTTAATTCACAACAACGCGAGAAGCTATCCCATACCTCATTCATGGGTTGCAAAGGGAAATTAAGTTTTTTTTTTAAGGAGAATTATAAAAAGGAAAAAATATTTTTTTTTTTTTGGAAATCGCCATAAAGAGCGAGAATGTTTCAAATGTGTGGTCGGCAGTGTAATTGAAACAAACAAAGCTACTTACACATCATAAACTCTTTTACCATTGCTAAATGCAGAAATATGTAGTCATGGCCAAAAACCTACCATATGCGAAAAGATACTTCTAAACATTGCTTCCGCAACATTTTTAACCGACATTACCATCTACTATGAACAAATGTGTTTCAGTTTCAACGTTCTTGTTTTACTCACAGCAACTGTTTCACTGTTGATTATGCATTTTAGTGTTACAAAAGTAACAGTTTGTCAGTTGGGGCCGAAACTTTATATTTTCTTGCGAAATTGTATAATTAAAACAACAAAATATGTGCAATCAATAGTCGAGTATGTTATGTGAAAAATGAACCCCTGTCATTAGGAACCAGTTGAATCTTATTAGAGTGGCGTTAGACCTAGTAAGTCGACGACTGATCAAATGTTGACAATACGACAAATCATGCATAAGACCCAAGAAATGCAGATATTTATACCATCAACCTTAGGGATAAGGGTATATATCATTTGATACGAAAAAAAGTATCTTAAGACCAAATTCGTTTCAGGACGATTGAGATTTCTAAGACGATTGAGCTATCTCCGTCTGTCTGGCTGGCTTGCTGGTGAGCAGCATAACTCGAGTAAACCTAATAAAAATTAACCATTATTTATATTTTTCAAAACGAACTGATGGGATTGTAAATGGGAAGAATAGCCCCACCCCTTCTTGTACCTCCCATACAAAATAACCTATTTTTGAATAATTAATATTTCTTTCATAACTTCTAAACGGACGACCGGAGGATAATTGAATTTAGTCAGTTTATTTACCTTGCAAAAGTAGACAAACCCTAAGAAAACCGAAACCTTCGCCACACCCCATCCGGTACTTCCCACACAAATGACCGACTTGACCCGCATAGTTTTACATATATATATTTATTGTAAGTACACTTAATTCAGTAAAATTTTGGTTAAGATGGACTCAGGATTGAATATGGACTACATCGGTTCACGTCTTCTGGTACCTCTTATAAAAAATGGCCTATTTTTGGAAGATTACTATTTCTCGCATAACTTCCAAACGGACACTTGGAGGGTAATGAAAATTGGTCGGTAAATTTTCCTTGTAATAGGAGGCAAAACCTCAAAAAACTTAACTAATTGGCACACCCCTTCTTGTACCTCCCATACAAATGACCGAATTCACCCTCATACTCTAATATGCATATCTTTTTTGTAAGTACACTGAATTCAGTCAAATTTTGCGTAAGTTGTACGGTTATGAAAATTTAAATCAGGAATGAATATGGACTATATCGGTTTACGCCTTCTGGTACCTCTCTCAAAAAATGATATATTTTTGGAAAGTTAATATTTCTCCCAAAACTTCCAAACGCACACTTGGGGGGTAATGAAAATTAGTCGGTTAATTTATATTGTGGTAGGAGGAGAAACCTCAGAAAACCTAACTATTTGACACACCCCTTCTGGTACCTCCCATACAAATGACCGAACGCACGCCCTTACCTTTTTGTAAGTACACAGAATACACTGAATTCAGTCAAATTTTGCGTAAGTTGTACGGTACCTCCCATACAAAATTACCTTGATTGGAAAATTAATGTTTCTCCCATAACTTCTAAACCGGCACCTGGGGGGTAATCAATTTTTGTCAGTAAAATTATCTTGTGATAGAAGGCAAAACCTCACCAAGTCTACCTATTTGACACATCCCTTCTGGTACCTCCCATATAAATAACCGATATTTTCCCTTTTACATACATATCATTTTTGTATGTTAACCTTTAAGTGGGTGGAAAGCCATCGCTATTCATATGAATAACTTTAAGGACCTTTATCTTTTATTCTAAGCATCCAATTGTTAAATGAAGATTAATTTTTTACTTTAATTCTAAACTATACTAGTTGTAAAATGTAAGTTTTGAAGAAATCCAGTGTAAAAAAGTTAAAATATGGGTGGATCTAATTAGATGTTGTAAGGTTCAATTAAAACTTATTATATCTTACCATGGATCAGATTTAGCGAGATGAGCCTTAACTGTTCTATATCTTATCATATTTGGCGTGATTTCTGATTATGTCTGGCGTTAGATCCATTTATATCTGCCATTTATAATAAGATAAAATTGGATCTAATGAGTTATGGCTGATCACCACAGATCTAAGATTTTTGGATCAGTTGAAATATAATCTGATCAATAGGAAGATCGAGAGAGCCATGTCAAAATCACACCTATTTTTTCCTAATTACTTGTGTTATTTTTATTTATTTTCTGTATTTTTCTTTATTTAATATTACTTTATAATTATAAAGTTGAGCTATAAATTTGATCTGATTGTATCAGAATAGATCCATTATAAATTTAGATATAATTAGACCAGAATTAGAATTAGATATGATCAGATTAAATTAAATCTGGGACAAATTTTGAATAACATTAGATCTAATTAGATACAATTAAATAAGTTCCGATCAAATCTAATCTAAGCAGATATAACCATTTTTCGCATCTTCCGAGGTCTAATTAGATCTGCTGCCAGATCTAATTAATTCTGCACTTTTTTACACGGGATCTTATATTTTACACTTTTAAGTTAAAATTTCCTAATGATCATCCTGAGATTTATATTGGGTATAAATTGAAGCCTGTCCTTTACACTATTTAATATAGTTATGGAGAAGGTGATGAGAAAGGCTGGTGTCAACATGTCTGGCACAATATTCCACAAGAGCCACATGCCACTAGCCTATGCGGGTGATATAGACATCATTGGCCGAAATCTGCGGGATGTTACTGCAGTTTTCATCACTAGGAAAAGAGTCGGCAAAAATGGGGGACAAAACAAAAATAATGATTTCGACCAACAAAGAGTCCTCTCGATGGGGACGCAGCGTCAGCGTTGAAAATTATTGTTTTGAGGTTGTAGATGAATTTACCTACCTCGGATCTTCCGTCAATAAGAAAAATAATGTCAGCCAAGAAATCGAGCGGAGAATAGTGCTCGCCAATAGATGTTTCTACGGACTTCGGCAGCACTTTAGTAACACCACTTTATCTCGGAATACTAAGAAACACCTTTACCAGGTGCTAATCTTACCCATTCTTTTGAATGATGCCGAATCATGGGTACTTACGACAACGGACATACAAAACCTAGGAGTATACGAGAGAGAAAAGTACTCCGAAAAATATATGGACCTATCTGTGTCGACGGCGAGTTTCGCCATCGGATGCACCATGAGCTGTATGAGCTTTACCGCGACATCGACGTAGCTAAAGAGTCTGAATCCAATGACTACGATGGCTGGGACATGTTGCCAGAATGTATGTAAATGCTCCAGCGAGAAAGGTGTTTGAAGGCGAATCTAAGGGACGACGCAGAGCAGGGAGACCCAAACTCCGTTGGAAGGACCAAGTGGTAGGCGACGTGCCACCATCTGGTAGGACTAACTGGAAGTATAAATTGAAGCAAACGAAATTAAAAAGTTTAAACTAATGGAAAAAATGTTAAGTTGACTTAGCATACTGTAGAATATATATATCGAGATTCAATGTTTTCATATTTATTTTATCTCCCATACAAAATAACGTATTTCATTAAAAACTCTATTCTGTCGATAAATTCATGTTGGTGGACTCTACGAACCTAAAATTTGGCTTATAACTTTGCAGCGTATAATATATACTGTGATAATGGGTCCGCGTGTTCCTCCCCTTCTTGTACCTCCCATACATCATTATCATTGTCTAACATCTTATATATAAAAATGAATCGATGTGCAGTTGTCTCGCTAAAACTCAAAAACGGCTGGACCGATTTTCAAAATTTTTTTTTTGTTTTGTTCGCTATAGCTTCCGGATGGTTTAAAAGGTTTTATTTTTTCCAAAAGTGGGCGGCGCCACGCCCCTTTTTTCAAATATCGCTCAGACGGCTTTTCCAATAGACTGATTGATACAAAAATTTTACCATGAGGTACTGTTGACCTGTAGATAGTTCCTGACTACATTTGGTTGTAATTGGATAAAGGGGCGTGGCACCGCCCATACAACTTGAAAATTAAAAAGGCTATATTTCATGAACTATCAGAGGTATGAAGATGAGATTTGGTATATATGTTGTTGGGGAAGTATTAATTACAGCCAGGATGGAAGTGGGCGGTGCCACGCCCCCTTTTCAAAAATTGCTCTAACGGCTTTTCTAATAGATCGATTGATACAAAAATTTTACCATGAGGTACTGTGGACCTGTAGATAGTTCTTGACTACATTTGGTTGTAATTGGATAAAGGGGCGTGGCACCGCCCATACAACTTGAAAATCGATAGGGCTATATCTTATGAACTATCAGAGGTATGGAGATGATATTTGGTATATATGTTTATGGAGCAGTATAAATTACAGCCAGGGTGGAAGTGGGCGGTGCCACGCCCTCTTTTCAAAAATCTCTCTAACGGCTTTTCTAATAGACTGATTTATACGATAATTTTAGAAAGTGGTACTGATGTCCTGTAGTCTCTGGCTGTACTTGGTTGTGAATGTGATTGAGCGTGGCACCGCCCATACAACTTAGAAGTAAAAAGGACTATATCTCATGAACTATCAGAGGTATAAAGATGCCGTTTGTTACATATGTTGTTGTTACAGTATGAATTACAGCTAGGGTGGAAGTGTGCGGTGCCACGCCCTCTTTTCAAAAATCGCTCTAACGGCTTTTATAATAGATCGGTTGAGACGAAAACTTTACCAAGTGGTACTGTTGACCTGTTGATAGTCCGTGGCTATATTTGGTTGGGCACCACCCATACAACTTGAAAATTAAAAAGGGCTATATCTCATGAACTATCAGAGGTATGAAGATGACCTGGTGACTGATGACCTGTTCTTAGTCACTGGCTGTACTTAGTTGTGATTGGATAAAGAAGCCTGGCACCGCCCATACAACTTAAAAATAAAAAAGACTATAACTTATGAACTATCAGAGGTATGAAGATGTGATTTGTAACATATGTTGTTGTTGCAGTATGAATTACAGTAAGGGTGGAAGTGGGCTGTTCCACACCCCTTTTAAAACCATCAGTAATAACTGTCAAAATTCCACAGAATATTGCTGTTCGCCTAGAGATATGAACAGTAAGGTGGGCCAATTTTTTTATTCGCAAAAATCGTAACCAAAATCGGAATGTACGATGAATAATAAGAAAATTTCACCAAAAAACATTGTGTCTAAAATCAATTCCTAGCTCGCGTTGGGAAGCATGAAGATTTCAGATAGAAATTTTTTGGTTTTTAAATGAGCACAAACCGAAAACTTCAGATATATATTTTTCGAGACCTTCTGCGTAAAACTAACTTCCCAGCAAACTAAATGAGGTAATGCAGAAGCAAATCTATGTATTGGTTAAAAAGTTATGCCCTCTAAGAGTTGGCATACGGAAATTAAGTGTTTAAAAATCATTTTTCAGAATATTGGGCGGGATTTAAAACAATGTCAAAAATATACTAATCTCTTCGTCTTGGTCTCCAAACATCGGAATGGTAGGTCTGACGTAACTGAAAAATTGCTAAAAATATATCTCAACCTGAAAACTTCATGCCTCTCAGCGCGAACTAGGAATTGATTGTAGACAAATAGTTTCTAAGTGAAATTTTCTAAGAACTCATCGTACATTTCGATACTGGTATACGATTACCATGTTTTTTTAGACGCGAACAAACTGTTCCGCCCTAATGAACAGGCTATTTGGAACTTAATAAGTAAAAAGTGACGAGGCGCTGCCACGCACTTCAATAGTTAAATATTTAAACTGTATCAAATATTGGTCCGTAAACCAGTTACTTTTCAGAAAAAAATGCAATATTCATTGTAGTTATACTGTAAAACACCTTTTGTTTTATTGGGGCACAATTAACATTTTTAAAGAATGTCAGAGGTAACATAAGCAAATATTAGTAAATAACCATCTGAGCAGCTAATAGAAGCCATCGACGTTTTAGACGTAAGTGTGACAGGGGACTCGAATTTATCGAACCGACGCCATTCTCAGCAACTCGGTCTATGCAAATGCTGAAGAAAGATCTTGGCCTGCATCTATATAAGATCTAACTGGTGGAAGAATTTGAGCCAGTGGACGATCAAGTGATTTTTTTTATTTATCATGTCATTGCACATTATTTGAACGAGAAATGGTTCCAACACGACGGTGTAATATGCCATACAGCGCGTGAGACCATCACTTTGTTAAGCCAAACATTGGTGACCGAATTATCTCAAAAAAATGGTAATACGAGTTCAATACAAAAATAGTATTCCGGAATATTCTTGATCCGTGTGATAAGAAGACATGACAAAAGAAGTTTTTATGGCTTAAGGCATGAAGCTTCAGACGGAATTTTCATTTGCGGTCAATAGGCGGAGAAGGCATAACAAAATGTTTTTTATGCCCAAAAAGATAGTTAGTATCCGCTACTACAGATCAAAATAAAAATTATTAAAATTAGAGGAATGTCTGTTTCCGATTTTTGGAAGAAGTGGCTTTTCGCCCTACATACAGAAAAAACTTAGTCTACATGTAAGCACTATAGATATGACTTTGCTGATGAACGTTTTCAAAGTACTTTGTATACCTAAATGTGAAATATATTACAAGTTAATGTGCAATAGCGAAGCATTGCCGGGCCCACTAGTACATTATATTATCCAAACACCATATTTTTACACCCATTCTAACGAAACTTGGCTGGGCTTACTTCCCAATAAACAATATAAACTTATTATAAATTTACTATAAGCTTACATTAGTAAACATGATGTTTGGAAAATCTTTATCGCAGGCATTGTAACTTGTTAAGTTCCAATTGTTGGATAAGCGAAAGGGATCCCTTATTGTACAATTGTATTACTGTTTGGAAAATATTTGGGAATAAACTTGATGTGCAATACATAATAAAAAAGTTGGAAAGCTTGTGGTAAATTTATATTTTTACATATTTCCAAATTAGATATAAATACCATTGCAAAGAAAATACAAAAGTTTTGTCAATTTAATTCCAATTCAATTGATTTCTCTTGATAATCCCTATATATGTACTATATATAGTTTTATTATTTCTGGTCTTCTTTTCCGCACCCTTTATTTTATATTTATAAGGACTTTTTGCCTTTAACACGAAACACGTCAATCTTTCAGCAGCAGGAAATTATACAAAATGCCAAAACGAAAAGAAATATGTAAACAAAAATTATAACTGTTTTTTTCTGTCTAGCCTGCATTGTATTTTTTATTTTTTACAAATGTGTTCCAAACTAATTTTGAAAAGGTTAACTAAAATCTTTGGAAAACATATATTTAATAGCCAGTTTACATCAATGTTTATTGGGCAATTGTTTGATTCTTTTTTTACAAATCCATTACAAAGTGTTTGTAAATAATTTACTGAAGTTTTGGAAAACGTAAACTTCGCAATCTAAATTGGAAAAATTAACTAAAATCTTTAGAAAACATTTACTTATTAACCGGCTTTCATCAATATTTATTGGGTTTTATTACACTGTTAAAATGTGGTAACAAATCTAAGCATATCGGTTCAGATTAAGATATAGCCCCCATACATATGTGTAATTCATGATTTATACTTTTTTGACAGAGGTAGTAAAGTTTGATTAAGACACGCTTTAATTTGGACATGATTCAGAGTAAATCGTAAAATATTGTGAAAAAGCATTTTTGGGAAAAAATAAAAAAAAAAATTTTTAAATATATTTGTACATATTGGTGGTATCGTACATATTTTTATATATTGTAGAGAAATGCACGGCTACTCAAGTGGTTTGCCAAGCTTTGAGTTGGGTGATTTTCATGTATTTTCGGCGATTCCCTATTATCGAATTGGAATTATTATATTTTGGCTCTCTTATTGACGTTTGCAGATTCTGCCTGTAATGATATTTTCTTCAAGTTGAACAGCATTCGAGTGTGTATTTTTTTAAAATTAAATTTTAAAATTTTGTTAAATACAATTCTGTTCTCTACAGAGTTGCAGTGTTTTTTAACCTATTTCCTAGCTTTCGATGTCTATAAATTTATTATTGTATCAGGCACCGAATGGTTTTCTGGAGACAGGTCCCACGACTGCCGAACTAGAGCAGGGTTTCAAAAGATCGTTGTTTCTCTCGGTAGTATTTCACCATATTTTCGAAGTTAACCTCTTACAATAACACTATCAAACCACCATTTAACGAGACATTAAAGACTTATAGTGTCTGGCGTTGATTGTGGTTGCCAGTTGCATTCTTATATGATATAAGTAGATGTGACTTATTCATGATAATACTATTTGCAAAAAAGTCTAGTAATATTGTAATTAACTTAATTTACGATCGAATTTGGAAAAAATTTAAACATTTTTAATATTTACTATAAGATAAATTCAAGATTTTCTGTTCATATATTTGTAGAAAAGTATGCCAACTTATTTAAATTGTTCTAATAATGGTGACTAGGGCACCCAATAGCCTCGCTGCATCAACTATTGCCACCAAAATGTTTCATCTAATAGACCATTAATTAAACACGCAACTATTCATATAACTTTCGCGATTTTCATTCTCCTTTAAACCTATGTATTTTAATAGCAGCTTTATAATCTCAGATAAGAGAGAGCGCCTGTCGTACACGCAGTCGGGCAAAAGATGTATGTACTTAACGAAGATTTCATTGTCATATCAATCATAAAATAATTGAAATAATATACTCAGCACTCGTGATTGATGAAAAGTAAAAACTTCGTGCTTAGGCCTTCTCATATTTTACTTTTCTTCCAGCGAAGGGATTTCTGTTTTGCTCATTTGTTGGCGACGAGTTTGTGCGCGGTCGTTAGTCCCATGTTCGTGTACTCGCAGTACATGTTCTTTCTGGTCGGGTACCACTTTTTCCAGCCGCATTTCTAAACACGGCTTACTTAACTGAAATGTCCACTTTTTATTCCGTTTTATGCCATTAACAACGTTTACCGATGGCGATTGTGGTTGTGGCATGAGCGTCGCGCTGTGGCATGTTGGTTCTTCTGTGGCGAATTGTCGTCATGTGTTGCACATGTGTTGGCTCTTTTCGCTGGATCTCTCCGTTTAGGCCAAATCAGCATTAAAAACCTGTTGAAATGACTTTGACATTCTTCAACATACAATTCTGTTTCTTCTTTATGTCATTTCTTGTGTTTTTTATTGCTAAAGCTATGACGATCACTATTCAGAGATCCTCTAACTGTTTGGCTTTCATTGCATTGACGAAAATAAATTTAATAGTCTTTATTTTTAGTGCCTATTTCAAAAATTTATGGAAAACGGAATATTGTCTAATATTGTTCGCCAAAGCAATGATTTCGCAAGTATTAATGGAAAATTCTTTACACTTTGGTTGGAATTTTAACACTTTTCTTAGCATACAATTTGATAATGAACTCGCCATTAAATAAAGTTTCTTTTTGAAATTATTGCAAAAAATTTTATATTTAGCAAGTATTTTTAGGATGTACCAGAAAAGTGCAGCACAACGAGCCCTTTATTATTTGTTAGTCCACGTTCAGTATAGTATGGGTGAGGGTATAAAAGCCTTTTTCTGACAAAAGACTAGATAAATGTGGACCTTATTTAATAGCTCTAGGTGTCTCGAGGCAGAGATTGCAGATTGAAGGCGTGTGGATAGAAAACTATAGTTGCATCAGGTGTAAATACTCTTAAAGCTTGCATTGTAGTCTGAAATCAACATATGTTCCTATTGACAAAGTACAGTGGTTGGTTGCATTATATATGCCTCACAAAGAAACCTACTCGCTTAGCTGGCAGTTCTTTGCAAAGCCCATTGAAATCTATACCGCACGTAGAAAAATATTATAAGTGCTTTGATCATCTGCGGTTAGAAACACCAAGTTCTTTAAGGTTCTCAGTAACCTAGTCTTCCCAAGGGAGTTTTGGTCACCCTATTCTGCACCGTTCATCGAGTTCATTCTCGAAGACCTTACGAGCTGGAGCATTATCGTCCATGCATACAACATCAGCTGGCCAGCGCAACCGTTGCACTTTAATACGTCTGACCACGTCAATATCAGTGAACAGCTCGTACAGCTCATGATACATTCGTCGACGATATACTCCGTTGACGATGATGGACCCATATGTTATACGGAGTATTTTTCTCTCGAATACTGCAAAAACCGCTTCATCGGCTTGTGTCATAACCCAAGATTCTGAATCGTACATCAAGTCAGGTAGAAACAGTATCTGGTATAGCTGGATTTTTGTTCGTCGAGATAGGGCTTTGTCATTAAATTGCTTGCTTAGTCCGTAGTATCATTTATAAGCAAGCAGGATTTTTCTCAGGATTTCGAGGCTAACATTATTTGTTTTGTTTTGATGGCGGAGCCTGGGTAGATAAAATTATCTGCCACCTCGAAACTATAGTTGTCAACGTTCACGCAGTTTCCCAAACGAGTAGATTCTTTGTTCGTTGAAACTAATAACTTCGTTTTGTCCTCGTTCACCGTTAGACCCAATTTCGCAGATTCCTTCTGTATACCTGAGAAGGCTGCAATCACATCCCGCAGTTTTCGACCGATGATGTCTACGTCATCAGCTTACGCGAGTAGCATGGGGCTTTTGTTGAATATAGTGCCGCTAGTGCCACCTTGTTTTAGGCCTCGTCTGGTATAGAATGGCTCCGTAAGGTCCTTGCCAATCTTTACTAAAGACTTCGTGTCGGGCATATCAGCTTCTCTGGAATACCAAACTCAGCCATGGCTTCAAGTAATTTCTGCCGTATCGGGCTGTCGAAGGCAGCTTTATAGTCGACGAAAAGATGGTACGTGTCGGTCTGTTTCTCTTGCGTCTTTTCCAGGATTTGCCGACGTGTGAATATCTGGTCAGTTGTTTATTTAACAGGTCTAAAGCCACACTGATAAGGCCCGATCCGGTTGGATAACACTGGCTTTAATCTTTCACATAGCACACTCGACAGGACCTTATATGCGATGGGTAAGAGGCTGATACCGCGGAGTTGGAGCACACACTTGGATCAAATTTGTTCAGCACAGGACATAATACGCTTAAATTCCAATCGTCGGGCACGCACTCTTTAAGCCAAACTATGCGCAGGAGTTGGTGCATGCTCGTTATTAGCTCCTCGCTACCGGACTTTAAGAGCTCTGCCGGCAGACCGTCGGCACCGGCTGCTTTGTTGTTTTTCAGCCGCGATATTGCTCTTCTTACCTCGGTTTGACTTAAAGGTGGTCAATCTAAGCCGTCGTCGACAATTCGCGTGATACCTTCACTTGCGCTGCCTTCTGGAAACAGCAGTTGCTGGAAGTGTTCTCTCCATATATGCAGCACACTCTGCGTATCTGTAACCAGATTTCCATCCTTGTCCTTACAGGAGGGGAGCACATTACTTTCTGGTAAAATTTTCGGGCCTCACCTCTATTCCTGTATCGCTCTGTATCCTCGTTCTCCCGTTCCTTCATTTGACGACTTTTTTCACTTAAATAGCTGTCTAGCCTGTCTTACTGTCTCCTTATGCAGTTCTCTAACGGTCCAAATTAAAATTGGCTGTAGAGTTGCCCTATAAAAGGCATCCTCAGACGCTATGCGACATTCTTCAGAGGAATCCTGGTCTGAGCGCCGCTTTTCATATCCTAGCACGGTTGTTGCGGCGGTTGTCATGGAATGCGCAATATGCTGCCACTGGTTGGAGTAGGTAGTGGCTATCTCTGGGTTTTGCAACTTCGCGATGTCCAGCTTTCTTTGTGTTTAGTTATGTGCGTTTTATCGCTCTGCTCAATCTTGTGCGCACTTTGACACTAGATGCATGCCTGCCATCAATTACCACATGATCAATTTGATTTTTGGTGTTTTGATCGAGGGACAGCCAAGTTGCCTTGTGGATATATTTGTGCTGGAATCTGTTTCCACTCACTACCATGTTCCTTCCCGCTGCGAAGCTAACCAGCCTAAACCCGTTGTCTGACGTATGCAGGCTGAATTTACCGATCGATGATCCAAGGTCATCTTTCCTTCCTATTTTTGCATTAAAGTCTCCCAGAACAATTATAATGTCGTGGCCAGGGCAGCGGTCGTATGTTTCCTTTAGGTGCTCGTTTGCGGGGGTTGCAACATTTTTCTTTGTCGTGTTTTCATATCCAGTAAAGGACCTGAAGGCGGGTGGCAGCCGCTGTTCATGATAAAAAATATCACGAACACAGTTGCCCTGGTGCCACCATGAAGGAGGTTGTAAGTCGGCTTGGGCAGACAAATTTTTATAATTTTTGACATTTTAGATAGGTAATAAGATTCTAAGAAGAAGCAACTGCAAAAGCATTCAAAAGTTTCAGAAACACTGCCGAAGCATTTACACAAAGAAATGTTACTAATGTTGTACGCTCTTGCATTTATTTTTATGGCGATTTGAAGATGCTGAGGACTTTTTGTCACAACAGAAGCAGTAAAATGTTTGATTTGAATTCAATCAAAATGATTATAAAATAACAAACAAAAGTGTAGTATACGTACACATGTTTGTATCGGCGTCCACACCAGCTCCAAGTCTCCTTGCACATACAGACATGTAGACATTCAACCATACATACGTACATCTGTTCGATCATGTTCATTGTACTGGTACTCGTACTCGTATTCACATGAAATTAAAGTTCAAATGCAACAAAACATCTCGGAGCACATGAACGAAGACAACACGTACGATCCGTCCAACATTGAATCAAATGGAGTTAATAGGGCCTCTTATTGAATTGACGACAATATTTATGTTTCCTTTGTAAGGGCTCATCTTAAATCAGGGACTATTTAATTTGATGGTTGCCCAAATGATCATTACTATTTGATGAACGGTGTAAATTTGCAAACTGTTTTGTGCATTTAAGCGGATACATGCAATGATGCGTGAATAATGATTATTGGGGGTTTAATAAACTTGACCTTGACCTCCTAGAGTTTCTACACATATGAAATGGAACACTGTGGACCTCAACTGACTTGAGATTTACCTAAAATGACGACAAAAACGGCGAATGAGGTTTCAGTTCTTATAACACCCCAATAAGAATCCGTGACTATTAAAATCGAATTCGTAATAACAAAAAAATATAACAAATAGGTGGGTCGACAAAATACTGGATTTTTTTAATCTAACCTCATTTCACGCTGGTCCTTAACCGGTTTGAGGTTTACATAAAATTACGACAAAAAGGCGAATGAGGTTTCAGTCCTTATAAACCCCCCACCCCCCATAAGAATCCGTGAATTTCAAAATCCAATTAAACAGGTAAATTAGTATGACAGGTACTTGAAAGGGCGTGCCTACTTCAAACAGTGTGTAGCCAAAGGGATTTGTATACCGCTTGTAAGATTTCATTTAAATGGTTAGGGCATTTAAAAGCCCTAAAACATGGTTTTTCTTAAGATGTCTAGGATCTCAGTTGTATGCTTTGATGGGCTTTACTTTTCCTCGGTCGTCTGTACCCCACAGGGACTTCGGTCGGCTGAACTCAACAGAGTCTTTGACACGATCTGAAGCCTGCTACACGAACCTTAAATTCGAGTTTGTCCTATGAACTTGGCATTGGGAGCTGAACCCAATACTGAAATCCATACCTGAATCTGTTTACCCATTAACAGAACCAGCCAAAAAAATATCCACGAACACTAAATAAGGTTATACGATTTTTAGTAACCTTCTAGTTGAGGTTGCTGATAGTGAAAGGCAAGCTGCGAATAAGTTATAATGACAAATAAATAGCTCCGGACAATTAGCGGGTGTGATAATTAAATGGGTGGAAAAAAGGCTATGGGACATACCCATCGATTAAAAATTATTATTCTTTTTTAATGGCCGCAGCAACAGAAATGTATCTACCAGTAGCCGCACGTAGAAAATTATTCCAAGCGCTTCGGTCTTTTGCGCTCCGTAGATAATTCGTCACACCAAGCTTAGTTAACAGCTCTTTCACCTGGTCCATCCGTCGGAGTTTTGGTCGCCCCTCCTTGCGCCGCTCATCGAGTTTATTGCCGAAAACTTTTCGAGCTGGAGCGGTTTCGTCCATTCGTACAACGTGTCCAAGCCAGCGCATTCGGTCTATTTGAACGCGCTTGACCATGTCGATGTCGTTGTACAGCTCGACGACGGTACTCGCCGTTCACGATGAGGGTTCCAAATATTTTGCGGAGTTTTTTTTCTTTCGAAGACTCCCAGAATAGATTAATCCGCTTGTGTCATTACCCAGGATTCTGCGCTGTAGAGCAAGACAGGTAGGATCAGAGTCTGGTAGAGCTGGATCTTTGGTCTTCGAGAGAGCGCTTTGTCGTTAAATCGCTTGCTTAGCGCATAGTAGCTGCGGTTTGCGATCAATACGCGTCTTTTGATTACGAGGCTGACAATATTATTTTTGTTTATGGCGGAGCCAAGGTAGACATAATCATCTACCACTTTAAAGTTATAGTTGTCAACGTTCACGCAGCGTCCCAGACGAGTGGATAGTGTTCGTTGAAACAAATAACTTGGTTTTGTCCTCGTTTATCACCAGACCCATTTCAGCCGACTGTTTTTCAATGCTCAAAAAAGCCGCTGTAACATCTCGCAATCTACGTCCCATAATATCTATGTGGCTTTAGTTAAATATGGTACCATTTCTGTTTACTGCAGCTTTCCGCATGATCATCTCCATTACGATGTTAAAGAGATCGCAGGACAGACTATCGCCTTGTCTAAAGCCTCGCTTGGTAGAAAATGGCTCTTACAGATGTTTACCAATTTTTACTGAAGACTTCGTGTCAGTCGGTGTCATCCCACAAAGTCGAATTAGCTCCGCGGGGATACCAAACTCAGCCATAGCATCCAACATTTTCTGTCATATCGGACTGTCGAATGTAGCTTTGTAATCGATGAACAGATGGTAAGTGTCGATCTGCATTTCTTGGTTCTTCTCCAGGATTTGTCGTAGCGTGAATATCCAGGTCTAGAGCCACACTGATAAGGTCCAATCAGGTTCGCCAGAATGGCATAACACACTCGACAAGACCTTGTATGCGATGGGTAAAAGGCTAATCCCGCGATAGTTGGTACACACACTAGAATCGCCTTTCTTAAGCACGGAACATAGGACACTTTGTTTTCTGTTTTTTTCTTTTCTTCGTGTTTTCATAATAATTTTTTTTAAGGAGAGTGGCTTATTAGGCCACCGCGTCCAACCCTAGTTTCTTGGGGCTGCCAAAGCCACTAAGAGAGCCAGTGTTGAGCTTCAGTAACTTCTGTTACCTACTTCCTACGACGCATCGGTGGTAGCATGTCGATTAGGTTACTCAACATTTCGCCTTCTAACTCTAGCTAACTTCTACGCGGTTGCTTTAAAGTCATTGCCCGGGGAATACTTGGTCTAAGACCGGAAGTAGCTAGCTGCTTGGACAGTGCCACTAAGGAATCGCCTCTTTCCGATTAAAGGTTATCCAAAGAAAATTTCAGATTTTTTGGAAATATACCTATTAAAAAATCATAAACAATTATATACATTGGGTAGAGAATTGTCAACCGACATTAAAGGCTTTGGCATCAAAGGTTATTAAGGCAATACTGGTGTTCGACTTTGGTGGGTCCCTGGACATAGTGACATACTAGGGAACGAGATTTGCAGATGAATTGACACTGATGGGCTCATCCCAGGGATCCAGTCAATTAGATGAAAAAGTGCGACCGCCAGTGTGTCATACATACGACATTATGAATCGTCAATTCGAATGATTCGCAAATGTATCCTGGAAACACAGTACCGACTGCGTAGTATCAGGGGATATTTGGCTAAGACTGGGTGGAAGTCGAACTGGATCACTTTTGGAGTTGGGTAGAAAGGCATTTTATTCAACTAATTACTTACTTACTTAGCTGGCACTTCTTTGCCATCCTATTGGATTATATACCGCACGTATAAAATATTATAAGCGCTTCGATCTTCTGAACTTCTTCTCCAGTCAGTCACACCAATTTCTGCTCTTTCCAACGGAGTTTTGGTAACCCTCTTCTGCGCCGTCCATCAAGTTCATTGCCGAAAACTTAATGCACCTTAATGCGACTGACCACGTCAATATCAGTGTACAGCTCGTACAGCTTATGATTCATTCGACGTTGATATTCTCCGTTAACGATGATGGGCCCATATATTTTACGGAGTATTTTCTCTCGAATACTGCCAGAGTTGATTCATCCGCTTGTGACATAACCCAGGATTCTGAACCATACATCAATACAGGTAGAACCAGTATCATTGTCTTTCGATGATTTCAACTAAATAAAAGTTAAACCTGTATCTGGTATAGCTGATGGCGGAGCCTATGTAGAACAATTACCTACCACCTCGAAATTATAGTAGTTAACGTACTCGCAGTTTCCCAAACGAGTAAATTCTTTGTTTGTTGAAACTAATAACTTCGTTCTGTCCTCGTTCACCATTAGACCCATTTCCACTTAATCCTCCTCTATACTTGAGAAGGCTGCAGTCACATTCTGCAGTTTTCGACCGATGAAGTCTACGTCATAAGCGTACGCGAGTATCATGTGGCTTTTGTTGAATATCGTGCAACTCGTGTTTACTGCAGCTTCGCCTTGTTTTGGTCCCATCTGGTATAGAATGGCTCCGTAAGGTCCTTGCAAATCATCACTGAAGACTTCGTGTAAGTCAGCGTCATTCCGCAAAGGCGTATAAGCTGCTCGATCTGTTTCTCTTGGGTCTTTTCCAGGATTTGTCAAAGTGTGAATATCTGGTCAGTTGTTGATTTACCAGGTCTAAAGCCACACAGATAAGGTCCGATCAAGTTGGATAACACTGGCTTTAGTCTTTCACATAGCACACTCAACAAAAGGCTGATCCCGCGGAGCTAGTTGGAGCACACACTTGGATCAACTTTATTCAGCACAGAACATAATACGCTTAGATTTTAAGCATCGGGCATGGACACGTTAAGCCAAACCGTGCGTAGAAGCTGGTGCCTTGAAAAGCTCTGCCGGAAGTACGTCGGCAACGGCTGATTTATTATTTTTCAGCCGCCATATTGCTCTCTTACCTCGACTTGACTTTATGGTGGGCAGTCTAAGCTGTCGTCGACAATTGGTGTGATAACTTCACGTGCGCTGCCTTCTGGAACCTGCAGTTGCTGGTAGTGGTCTCTCGATATATGCAGCACACTGTGCGTATCTGTAACCAGATTTCCATCCTTGTCCTGACAGGAGGGGAGACCATTACCCTAGCCTTTCGCTTTAGCTTTCTGCTAAAATTTTCAGGCCTCACCTCTATCCCTGTATCGCTCATTCCCGTTTCTTCATTTGACGTTTTTTTCGCTTATGTATAGCATCTCGCCTGTTTTACTGTCTCCTTGTGCCGTTCCCTAACAGCCGGGGTTACAATTGACCAAGAACATCATTCCTTTCTTTTTTTGCATTAAAGTCTCCCAGAACAATTTTAAAGTTTGGCAGAAGCAGCAGTCGTATGTTTCCTCATTCGCCAGTGGGATAGTGATATTTCTTCATTCAATGAAATATCGTCATGCAACATGGAAAACCTAACGAAACTCACTAATTTGAGCTGGCTTAAAGGCAGAAGACCATAGTGTCATTATGTAATCTCGCTACTTTATCTATATGAAGTTGAAAAAGAGAACACACCGGAATTTATTAAACATTTCTCTCTCTCTCTCTCTCTTTGTGTACTATCTGCACTATACAAATTCAATTCAGCCAAACTTAACCTGATATATTTTTTGTCTCGATAGGACGACAAAATGACAGCACAGCACAAAAAATAAATAATTGTTAGTGTTGGGTGACCAACATATTTTGAAACATCTATAACTTTTTTCTTTGTGAATATAAATAGAGTCTTTTAAAACAAAAAGTTTCATGGTTTGAAGAGGCCTTCATGGGCGTTATTGTATAGGAAACGACATTGAAGTCAAAAGTGACCAGTGGAAAAACGAAGCCTTTGATTACGAAAAACTGCAATCGATATGATACCAAATATCAAGGCACGGCAATAAAACATGTTTGTGACCTACCTAGGATGTTAGGATCAGGAAAAAATTCGACTTAATTTTTTTGTATGGGGGACCGACCCATGCTAAGGTGAAAATGTACTTTACTATAAGGGTGAGTAGATGCCTTGAAAACCAATTGCACCTAACTGTACACTAAGCAAGGTGCGGTTACACCATGTAAGGTGCAATTTGATTAATATTATGAAGCACTTTCAAATATTTTGGAAATCCTGTTCACCACATATTGAAGTAGGAAGTGGGAATCTGTCTAGATAAAAGTATCGATATCTTTAATCATTCTTGTATTGACACTTTAAATTCAATCTTTTAGTCAAACAACCATTACTAGCGCTTGTTATTATAATTTATGTATTAATTGGAAGCAAAGCTAAGCTTTCAGTAAATTTATATAAATGACGAAGGTTGTGCACCATATTTGCTTGGATCCCAAAATATATGTAGTTAAATTGTTTAATTTTTGTTTGTTTGCACAGGCGTAGAAGATCGTAGCGCTCAGTAATACTCATGTAAGTGATCCCAATAACTGTTTGTTAGGTAGGTTGAAAAGCCGTATTATCGTATATTTTCACTATATAAAGTTTTGTATTTCAACACCTTAGATTATATTCAAATGTTTTAATTAGAAACCGTTCAGATATTGCGGCATTATGTGAATGAACTTATACTTAATTGTTAACTTAACACCTGCATCATATCCTTGTGTATAGTAAAAAACTATTTAATCGCTCCGTAATTATTCATTTTATCTAACCGAAAATCGTTGATAAACTTCATTTGTTCGTTCCTTGGTGTAGTTTGTTTTATGCAAATAATGACAATTGTGTTGGGCTAATGAATCACCATTTAAGACGCTTTACATCTGGGCTACCACATTTTGGCCCTTATCGTCCAATAACAACAACAACAACAACATAACATTGTGTTTATTTCAACAAAAGAAACCAAATTCACTGCAATAAATTAACAAAGCCAAAAAGTCCACAGACAATCAGCAAGGATGAATGGCACAACGTACGTGAAGAGCATCGATGCCAAACTGTTTAACAGAATCGACGAGCGACAGCAGCGTGGAGAGCAGCAATACAAGCAAGCAAAAAGAGTTAACAACTTAATTGGATTTGCATGTAATTTAACTGTTCGTATTGGCGGAATAAAATCGACAGTTGTTGTTTGGTGTTGGCATTCGATCAGAGATAAGTGAATTAAGAAAACAAAAAGGACTACGACTGCTACAACAATGTTCGTTATTCCTTCACGTTTTTAGGGGCGATGGGAACCAAATCGATTTAGAGGTGGAGAATTCATTAACCCATTTGCAAACAGATGGCTGGGAAAGAGAATAATGGAACAACAGATTTGTAAAATGATGTACTATTTTGGGTTACGGCGAAAATCGATGATAGAATAATTGAAATCATAGTAAATGAAATGAAACGCTTAAGTCGGTGGTTTTCGCAAGCAATTGCTTATCCCCAAAATTCCGTTTTTTCAGGAGTTCAGAAAATGCGAAATGAAAATTCGTAAAACAATATTTGCATATTTTTCGAACTGTAAAACTGAAATAACACAGTGCAACACACTTTTTCAGGGGTGAACCAAACCAATATCAAACGATAGCCTCAGTAACATAACCCTAAACTCCATTTTGCCCCACTAGGTCACAAATTTTTTTTACAGTGGTTTAAAGCTTGATTTTTTTGGTCAAAATTGAACCAATAAATATGAAAAATAATCCGTAAAAATACGTTTGGGATATTTCATGTCTTCGGAGACCTATATTCAAACAATCAGGGGAATATTTTCTCGGAACATTATAACCCTCTAGCTCCCACCCGTTTGGGACATTTTTGGCCCAATTTTGAAAAACTGTTTAAAAGTCAACTTTGGACGGAGGTCAAGGATTAGAATCTTCGATAGAAATATTCTCCGGAAAATTTCACTAAAAGTCACCGAAGACAAATAACCTCTACGAGTCAAAGGTTCCAAAATAAAATCAAAATGAAATGTTCAAAAGTTTTTTTTCTGAGCAAACAGTACAACGAACTTTTTCGGGAGTGAATTAAACCAGTACCAAACGATAGCATTTGACCTCAGTAATAAAACCCTAAACTCCATTTTGCTCCACTACGTCACAATTTTTGTATACAGTGGGTTAAAGTTAGATTTTTTAGACAAAGGTCAAATAAAAGAAAATTAATAATCATGTGTAAAAATAGATTTGGAATAGTTCATGTCTTCGGAGACCTACATTAAAATTTTCCGGGGAATATTTCCTCGAAACATTTTAACCCTCTATCTGCCACCCATTTTAAACATTTTAAGAAATTTGACTTTTAAGCTCTTTTTCAAAATTCATCCTAAGGGTAGGAGCTGGAGGGTTAAAATGTTCTGATGAAATGTTCCTCTGAAAATTTTAATGTATGTCTTCGCAGACATGAACTATCCCAAACCTATTTTTAAACATGATTTTTCATATCCTTTTATTTGACTTTTGTCTAAAAAAAATCCAACTTTAACCCACTATATACAAAAATTGTGACGTAGTGGAGCAAAATGGAGTTTAGAGTTTTATAACTGAGGTCAAATGCTATCGTTTGATATTGGTTTAGTTCACTCCCGAAAAAGTGCGTTGCACTGTTTGTTAAAAAATAGACTTTTTAACATTTCATTTTGATTTTATTTTAGAACCTTTGACTCGTAGAGGTTATTTGTCTTCGGTGACTCTTAATGAAATTTTCCGGAGAATATTTCTATCGATGATTCTAATCCTTGACCTCCGTCCAAAGTTGACTTTTAAACAGTTTTCAAAATTGGGCCAAAAATGTCCCATACGGGTGGGAGCTAGAGGGATAAAATGTTCCGAGAAAATATTCCCCTGATTGTTTGAATATAGGTCTCCGAAGACATGAAATACCCCAAACGTATTTTTACAGATGATTATTCATATTCATTGATTCAACTTTTGCCCAAAAAAATCAAACTTCAAACCACCGTAAAAACGATTTGTGACGTAGTGGGGCAAAATGGAGTTTAGGGTTTTGTCACAGAGGTCAAATGCTATCGTTTGATATTGGTTTGGTTCACCCCCGAGACAATGACCATTAAATTGTGTCATAGTGTAATCTAACCACTGTGTAACCAATTTTTAAAAACAAATAAAAAAGGTTGGAAAGGGATAAGATTCTTCTTTACAAAACCAAAACCGTGGCAAGATTTTGATGTTATTAGGGAACTTTGGTATACAGATTCATGTTCTACTCGACCAGACCTTCAACATGCAATAGGTCACCCCCCAAGTTCCTTAATATGTTTCCATTATGTAGAAGATTGTTATGACAATTTTGTTATAAAACGTTAAAGTTATGTTGTGATGGGTGCTGTTAGGGATTTAAAGTGAATCTTGCATCTCAAGCCGACTCACAACCTCCTTCGTGGTGGCACCTGGGAAACGGTGTTCGTGATATTTTTTTTATCAAAAATAGCGGCTGATAGTGAGCGACGAACCCTTATGCTTGGGCTAGCCACCCGCCTTCAGGTCCTTTACTGGCTATGAAAACACGACAAAGAAAAAGTAACAAACGGAACACCTCTAAATGTTGACGACCACCGCAAACGAAATAAGGACCATGATTTAAGGATGTGCCCCTGGAACGTCCGGACTCTATATAAAGAAGGTGCCATTATCCGACTGACGGATGTCCTCAAAAAATATAAGACTGACATCACTGCCATCCAGGAGATGAGATAGACAACACAAGAATGCTCGCGACGTAAAAATTGCGACATCTATTACAGCTGGCATGCCGAAAAGCACGAATTTGGCTGTGGATTTGTAGTCGGCGAGAGACTCAGACATCTTGTCTCGCGATTCAATCCTGTTAGTGATCGAATAGCCGCAATCCTCATCAAAGCGAAATATTTCTACATCACGCTGATTTGTGCTCATGTTCCGACAAAAGATAAAGACGATGAGATTAAAGATTCATTTTACGAGCGCCTAGAGGAAACATACGACCGTTGCCCTGGCCACGACATTAAATTTATTCTGGGAGACTTCAATGCAAAAATAGGAAGGGAAATAAATTCAGCCTGCATACCGATACGTCAGACAATAGGTTTAGGCTGGATAGCTTCGCAGCGGGAAGGAACATGGTAGTGAGTGGAACCAGATTCCAGCACACTGCCTAATCCAACAAGCTCTCCCAATTAATACGACACAACGCCTCTACTTCTGACCTTCCCGATACTCAGTCACAGCATATTGCACACGCCATGACAACCGCTGCAACAACCGTGCTAGGATATGAAAAACGACGCTCAGGCGAATCCTGGTACGATGAAGAATGTCGCATAGCGTCTGAGGAACAGGATGCTGCTTAAAGGGCATTGCTACTGCCATTTATAACCCGTGCTGTAAGGGAACGGCATAAGGAGACAGTCAAACAGGCGAGACAGCTATTTAAGCGAAAAAACGTCAAATGAAGGAACGGGAGAACGAGGATATAGAGCGATACAGGGATATTGGCAAGGCCCGAAAATTTTACCAGAAAGTAAAAGCAAAAGGCTACGGTAATATGCTCCCCTAATGTAAGAACAAGGATGGAAATATGGTTACAGATACGCAGAGTGTGCTGCATATATGGAGAGAACACTTCCAGCAACTGTTGGTTCCAAAAGGCAGCGCATGTGAAGGTATCACGCCAGTTGTCGACGACGGCTTAGATTGCCCCCTACCAAGTCAAGCCGAGGTAACAAGAGCAATATCGCGGCTGAAAAACAATAAGGCAGCCGGTGCCGATGGACTTTCCGCAAAGCTCTACAAGTCCGGTAGCGAGGAGCTGAAAACGAGCATGCACCAGCTCCAGCGCACGATTTGGCTTAAAGAGTGCATGCCCGACGATTGGAATTTAAGTGTATTATGTTCTGTGCTGAAAAATGGTGATCCAAGTGTGTGCTCCAACTACCGCGGGATCGGCGAACAGAAATCCAGCTATAGCAGATACTGGTTCTATCACAAGCGGATGAATCGGTTCTGGCAGTATTTGAGAGAAAAATACTCCGTAAAATATAAGGGCCTATCATCGTTAACGGAGAGTATCGTCGTCATATGAATCATGAACTGTACGAGCTGTACTCTGACATTGACGTGGTCAGATGCATTAAGGTGCAGTGGGTGCTTTGGCTAGGTCATGCTATACGCATGGACGAAAATGCTCTTAGACAATGAACTCGATGGACGGTGCAGAAGAGGGCAACCAAAACTCCGTTGGAAAGACCAGGTTACTGAGAACGTTACAGAACTTGGTGTGACTAACTGGGGAAGAAGCGCCGAAGATCGAAGCGCTTATAATATTTTTCTACATGCGATATAAAATCCAATGGGATTGCTAAGAAGTGCCAGCTAAGTAAGTAAGTAAAGTTATGTTGTATTTACAATAAAAAATTTCGTAACGGTATATTATTTTGGAGAATTAATTAGGCACTTAGAAAGTCTGTCAAAAATTATACAATTTGCCAACATTAACTAAATATCAACAGAAAGTGATGATTGCTTGTGAAAACTCCAGAAATCTATATATATAAAAATGAAATGGTCCACGTATGTCATAACATCACTTGAGAACGGCTGGAGCGATTTGGCTGATTTTTTTTTTATTCGATTTCATATTTTCCGTAGATTGTTTGTATTGAAAAAAATCAAATCCAGGTGGCGCTAGGGTGGATTTATATCGAAAATTTGAATGCATGTACCAATTTAACTGAAATTTAGAATGGATATTCGTTTGATCATGAGAAAACATTTTATGTACAAATGGACCCGGTAGGTGGCGCTGGGGTCGGTTTACAATCAAAATTTTAACGAAAGGGCCAATTTAACTGAAATTCAGAATCTATGTTTGTTTGATCATCAGAAAAAATTGTATGTACAAATGGACCTGGTAGATGGCGCTAGGGTGGATTTATATCGAAAATTTGAATGCATGTACTAATTTAACTGAAATTTAGTATTTATGTTTGTGGAACCTTGAGAACAAATTGTTTGTATAAATTGACCCGGTAGGTGTCGCTAGGGTGGAATTATAATGAAAATTTTTAGGAATTAAACAATTTGACTGAAATTTTGAATGTACATTTGTTTTATTATGAGAATTTTTTTTGTATATATGGACCTACAGTTTATTTGGCTGGGGTTGAATTATTTCGAAAATTTATATCCATTGTCCGATTTTACTTAAACTTAAAATATATGATTTTTTTGACATGAGAAAATTTTGAATGTATGTTTGGAACCAGTTGCCGGTGTTTAGCTTATGATAAACTTAATTTTTGGTATGTCATTTAGTCACTTTTTTTAACATCATAGTTATTCAGAAGTCTATATATATAAAAAAGATGTACATTTTGATGTAACCACTAATTGTAAAAACGGTTGACCCCATTTGTCCCAAAATTTCAGTGAAAGTTAAGGATTGGCTGTAGATGGTCACCCAGACCGTAAAAAGGCTTAAAGAAGAATGACTAATTTTTATAATGGCGCACTTCCTACAGAATTAGAGAGCTTCACAAAGTGGTTTTTCCCATTTCGAAATTTAAGGGGACAATAACGAAAATAGGAATAACTGTTGATATCACCCAGACCATACGGTTAATGGGGTTGCTGAGCCTAATGAAGGCAATTTTGGAAATTCGTACTCCTTAGGATAAAAAGGTACAATCACCCAGTACACCAACGCAGAAAGTTATATGTCAGTCAATCGGCTTCAAAATGTGATTTTAGAATATATGCCTATCAATAAATAAGTTTTCATCACATCATGGACGACACTGCTGATCCGTTTTAGCAATTCTTATAATAATATATAATAATCTTTAAGATATATGAATAACAGAATTTGTCCGGGAAAACCTCGCCCTTTAAATTGAAATATTTTAAAAGTCAAAAAAATAAACCAATCGTTTTTAGATTTCAACTACACATATTTTACAAAAATTTGGAGGCAGGACGAAGTCTATCATTTGGTCTATCATTTGAAATTTTCGATATAAATATACTCCAGCGCTACCTAGGGTGACTAAATTTGGCGCCGGCACCTTTGAGAAAAACTTTTTTCTCTTGCCTCACTTACTGACATACCATCCATAGAGATTTAAGAAAATTCTTCGAATGTTCTTTTTTGAAAATTAGGCCGGTCAGAGTCTGTTAACACATATTATAATCAATTAAAAACATTCACGAATTAATAAAAACATTCACAAAAATTGAAACATTTTGCCAACATTAACTAAATATCAACAGAAAGTGATGATTGCTTGTGAAAACTCCAGAAATATTTAATAAAAATATACCACTGGAAAGAACACATCACATAACATATAAAAGTCTGCTTTTATTGGACATCCAAACCAGTTACCTCAGCATATTTGACCCTATTCCAAGTAGTTCATCTCCCACAGTGTGCCTTAGAATTTCTCAGCTTATCGCAAACCTTAGAACAATGCAGCAATCCACTTAAAATGATAATGACCGTCAGGTATGTTAGCCGGAAAAGTACAACAAAGGGAGCGCTTAAATGCGTCAACGCTTAAATGCCATTTACCAGTCCACACTTGGGCAGAGTCAGCTACGATAGTAATAGCAACAAAGAACCATTGTAAATACCACAAATTTATGACAATTTAAACTGTGACTTCTACGCTTTAATTACCACCCGACCACAGGCAACACTCGCCTTCCATGGAACTTGAAGTCATCACGCATGCCCACACTCAAGAGCTGGGGCCTACTGGCGTAAGACTCGATTAGTTTACAATTACACAGAGAATACAACAACACAGTGTCTGGCACCAGTTGCAGCTGAAATCTTAGAAGTCTTAAGCTGATGCGACAACAAGCTGTGGTATTGAATGAATGCTCTTCTTTATGCAATTGGTAGGGTAACCCATCTAGTGGTATCATCTTACTGCATGTGATGCACTTCATGATTATATGTATGATTTGGTTATAATCACATTTGAATGGAAACATTAGTAAGAATATATGGTAGAGTAGCTTGTTTCTTCCACACAAGAACAAAAGTAACGCAGTGACTTGTTGTTATGCCCTATCCGCGTAGTACATATCATAAGTTGGCTTCGAGTGTTGGCAACATAAAATATATGTGACCCTATACCTCATATACAGATTGGCTATAAATGTGCGAGTGTCAATTCATTGTCAGCAGAACTTTTTCAGACCTGCTTATAAAAACAATTTGGCATAGGAATGCTTGCGTGGTCAATGGAACATAAGCATTATGTTACGGTCTGTGTTTAAGATAACAGATTAACATATGTGTACCAACTTTCCCAATCGCATAAAAGGTCCTGTTAAGTATTTTATGTAAAATATCACATTCAATCTTTTCGAATCTGATTCGACCTAAGCGAAAAAAGGCAACGAGGTGAGAGACCGAAGGGAGCCTTTAGAAAAGACCGTAGTAGCCAATTTGGCGATTATTTAAATTCACTTTTCAAGAATTTCATGAGGAATGCTGCCGTAAACTCAATCTTTCATACAAGTCACTTATTTTATCATTTACATTTATTTGGGCAGTGGGCTTATTTATTAAATCACATTTTTTTATACCATGACCCCTAGGGCTGAATGTATATTAGAGAGGGTCAATTTGTATGGAGTAAAAAAAATGCACCAAGCTGTTGTTAAATTCGTAATCTACGATGAATTCTAAGAACATTTTCCAAGAAACCATGGGTCTAAAATCAAGCCCCCGGTTTTTAACGAGAATCTTTTCGTATTGTGGAAAAAGTCCACAACAAGCCCCGCACAACTGCCCCGAAATCTATCATAGAGGTATAAAATGTGTGACCGACCCCCTATAGTATTATCCTCCTTAAAATTTTCTCGAACATTCCTACCCCCTACCCTTACCATTTAAGGATCTCCTATTCAAAATACACTTAAAACAACAAAATTCTTCACAAAATAATATTTCTGTTAAAATTTGTCAAGAAATTTCGAATAATTTAGAAAATTTTGATTAATTTAGAAAATTTTCTATATAGGAGCCCTTAGGTTCTGCAGATAGGGGTTAGGTATGTTCGAGAAAATGTTAGGAGGGAAATACTAGTGGGGGTCGGCTATACATTTAACCCCTCCAGGAAGCAGCATGGGAGCAATAGGAGCTGATTTCAATCAAAAAATTTTAAAAATAAACACCAGTATAGGAATTTTATTTAAGTAAACGGACTGATAAATACCCAATAAAAGATATTTTCATATCTTGATTTATTGAAATTACTTATGTATTACTATTTGCCTGCTTATGGAGCGTAAACGGTTGAAGACTAAACTTCGTGTACATTCAAAAAAGATATGCATGTAAAAATTGGAAATTTCAGTTATTTATATAATAGGTACTAGAAAGGGTGTGTCACATGATTAGGTTTTCTAAGATTTTGCCTCATATCACAAGATAAATTCTTTGACCAAATTTCGTTAACCTCTAGGTGCCCGTTTGGAAGTAATGAGAAAAATACTAATTTTCCAAAAAAAAAAATAGGTCGTTCTGTATGGGAGGTACCTGAAGGGGTCAACAGATGTAGTCCATATTCTTTCCTGAGTCAACTTTTTATAAGCGTACATCTAACGCAAAATTTGACTGAATTCAGTGTTCTTACAAAAAAGATATATATGCAAAACTGTGAGTGAGAAATAAAACAAAACTGGGTAATTTTGTATGGGAGGTACCAGAGGGGGTGAGCCGATATAGTCTTTATACATCCTATATTCATTCTGGCAAAGGTTTCTATTTTCTTAGAGTGTGTCTACTATTACAAGAGATAATCAAACAGACCAAATTGAATTTTCCTCCAGTTGCCCATTTGAAAGTTATGAAAAAATATAAATTTTCCAAAAATAGGTAATTTTGAATCGGAGGTACTAGAAGGGGTGGGACAATTCTGCGTTAATACAGGTAAATTTTTATACCGATCAGTTAAGGTTTACTGGAGTTATCCTGCCAGCCAGACAGACGGACATAGCTCAATCATCTTAAAAAGTTCTGAAACGTATTTGGTCTTAAGATACGTAGGTCTAACTCGTCTTTTTAGTGCGTTACACTTTTTCTCGTATCCCTAATCCTTAAGGGTGATGGTATACAAATTGTACGGGGACCACATTAAGGGTTGAAGGAAGAGAGTAGATGTGATCTGAGAAACTGTAGGGTTACAAAAATATGGGGAGTCGGTTATACATTAGGCTCGTCTAGGAGCACCTAAAGGGCATATAGAGCGATGGGAGCATATCTTATAAAAAAAGCGATTTTTGCATGGAAGCCCCCTTAGGGCCCTGGTTTTGATTTGAAAACTATGGTTTCTTGGGCAAATTTTCTTAGACTTCATCCTAGAATTACGATACTGATAACCGAATTTGATACAAGAAAAAGTATAACGTATGAAAGAAGACGGGTTAGGCCCCTAGTATCTCAAGAACAACTTCGTTTCAGGACTTTTTAAGACGTTTGAGCCATATCCGTCTATCGGGCAGGATAGCTCGAGTCGTTATGAAAATTTATCAGTATTTTCAAAATTAAGTATTGGGATTGTAAATGGGCAGAATAGCCCCACACCTTCTGGCACCTCTTATACCTATTTCTGTATAAATAATATTTCTCGTATAACTTGCAAACTGACAACTGGAGGAAATTTAAATTTGGTTAGCTTAATACCCTTGTAATAACATATAAAAATTTAAAAAACAATAACTTTTTCCACACCCTTCCTGTTAGCTCCTATACAAAATTACCCATTTTTGAAACATTAATATTTCTCCCTTAATTCGAACGAACAACTGGTATATATTTAAATTTGGTCAGCTTAATTATTAGACAAATGTAATAGTAGAATTGAAACTTCTGCCAAAACCCCTTCTTGTGCCTCCCATACATATGATCGAACTCACTCTCATACTTTTAGACACATAGATTTTCTGTAAGCACACTGAATTCAGTCATATTTAGCTTAAGAATATTTGACTCTGGAATGAATATAGACTATGTCGGCCGACACCTTCAGGTCCTCCCTCAGAAAATGACCTATTTTTGGAAAATTATTATTTCTTCCATAACTTTCAAAAGGACAACCAGACGGATAAATGAATTTGGTCAGTTCAATTATATTGTAATAGAAGACAAATATTTAGAAAACCGAAACATTTGCCACACCCCTTCTGGTATCTCCCATACAAATGACAGAATTCACAATCATAGTTTTATATAATTTTTTTTTGTAAGTACTCTAAAGTAAGACAGAAATGAAAATGGAGTATATAGGCCGACCCCTTCTGGTACATCCTGTAAAAAATTACATATTTTTGGAAAACTATTATTTCCTCCCATAACTTCAAAATTTGCCGGACCTATTCGGGAACCTCTCATACAAATTTTCGAAATCGCTCCATGGTTTTACAAGCATATCGTTTTTGCAAGTACACTGAAGTCTGAAAAATTGTGCACAAGGTAAACATTTATTGAACGTTGACTTTCAAATTCAAATCTGACATCTACTACATTCCTTAGAAACCCCTCAAAACTTTTGGAATATATTTTCCGTTTTAATATTTTGTATTTACAGGTGAAAGGATCAGTATGTTTTTGATTACTGTTTCTATTTAATTTGTCTTATTCTGTTCTTCCGCCACTGTACCCAGCGTGGAAGGCCTAATAAAACGCATTCACGAGCAGTCAGTAGGCATTCCCTATTTCTTTATATATATGGTGGCGTATGATTATAATAAGTAATATTCCACGTAAATCATACGCCACGGACTACAAAAGTTTTTTTGTAACTGCTACAAAATTAACCCAGTTCAAAATCATTTGATGAATGGAAAAGTGAAACTGTTGCTTATGTAGGGAAACGTTTTATGAACAGGTGAAAGGAATTGTAATTCTTAATTTTTTTTAAATTTCTTTTAGCTAAATCGAACTTGTGGTTCTCGAGTAAGTTCAAAGAAAAGAGCCTAAATCGTGACAAATTCCCCTATACGATACTTACTAACTTAAAATCGATATAAAATTATTATGGCATGTAACTTGACAAAACGAATGATGAGGAACTTCTTCTTTTTGAGGCTACTTTCACGTGCAGTTCTCAAAATTGAGCCCCAAATCAATGAACTGAAAAATGTTGTATTGTGTAATCAATCTACGCGGTTTTTACTAAAAGCTCCTTCCCATGAACCTATTGATGATAAATGTAGTCAAATTATAGATGAAACACACGTATACGATAGCACATGCTCATCTATTACCCCTTGACCCCTTATGTCAAAAATCGCGTACAACTTTATGAACTGTGGCGAAATTTCATATTTCTGTTGGTTAGCATCCTTGTTTAATAATTGTGGCAAAGAAATAAACAAATGTATTTGCCCTAGGCTTGGACTTCGATATTAAGCGCCGCCAAAAAGCGCATGCGCAAACTGCAGCACATTAAAGTGGCGAAGGCGGTACAGAAGTTGCCAGCATTTTATACGTCCGGTGTTGGTGTTTACGCGCATTCCCTCTAAGGGGATACGCCAACAATTCCATCGCATCGACCCACCCCCTCTCGCAGTATCATATACATAGTCATATAGTTATACTCGTACTCACTTAGTTGTTGAGCCTGTTGGCGGCAGCTTTACAATAGTCCACCTTTCGTATGCACTTCTGGTTCAAGTTAATGCACCGCAATAAGTTCGGAAATGGGTTTCAGATTGAAACTGCAACCGTGTGATTGTTGGCAATCCCAATGATTTCAGGTTGTTGCTTTTGTTTTTGTAATTTATGAACCCTTTTGGACCCAACGGCAACGACAACAAACACGGTAAACATTTCAAAACAACAAACAACTCATTCACTTACTCGCTCACTCGCACTCTCACGTGTTACCATGAGTCATTTTGACAATGGTGCCCTCGGCTGGTTGTGAGTCGTTTGCTGGTCTCCGTTGGACAAAGTGGGTTTGATTTCGTTGTGAATTATTTTTATCTTAATTTTTAATTTTCTTAACTTTGTTTTGGTTTTAATTCGTTTAATAAACGATAAGACACTGACATAAGGAGATGCGCGATTGGTTGCATTTCGTTTAGGTATCCGTTTCGATTTCGGTTGTGCCCTCTTAGGTAATGCCAAAATTCATGGCACCTTTTGCGCAGTCGCAACCTGGCTCGCACATAATCCGGCCATAAATCGAGTGTAATGTCTAAGCGATGATTCTTATTTTCAAGATTAATTTAACCAAACGGCTATGCCGTGCATGTGACCGAACCTCACTTTTGTGCGGTGGGACGGTACGATGGGTCCCACGAATGAACGGCACAAACGCAAACACACACACACACTTACAATAGCACTTTCGTCGTTGCGTCTAAGGTTCGAAATGCGTCTGCGCTTTCGCGTTGCAGGAGCTGGCGCACTCTGGTCGCGTTGAGTTATAATTTCGCACTGTTTTCTCCAGCGCTCACCATCACTTTTCTTGGTCTTAAGTCGGGACTTTTATGGAGCACTCTTTTCGTATTCTTCCCCGTGTCGTAACTGCTGCCTCCGCTGAAGTTGCTCGCTCACCCAACAATGTTAAATGAATGCATTGCAAGTGGTGCTCGAACATAGCACATGATATCTGTGTATCATGCCGCATGACAAGCCGGGTTCAGCCACTGGCTCCACTAGGTTTGGCTTCAGCATGTGGCAAGTCAACATGACTGTGTGTCCATTTGCACTGGCTCTGGCGGCTCATTCTGTCGCGGGGCAATGTGTATCTCTTAAATACTCGCTAACTCACCAGCACAACAACAACGATCGGCTGCAGCCAGCAGCCAACTTCCAGGCCTTCGTTCCTGGGGAGCGTGAGTGTGTTCCTTTGTAATGGGGCACAATAAAAAATTACGTTTTTCTCATACATCGCCGGCAACATTCATCCAAACATGCATGTATTTTCCTGAGCTTTAAGAATGGACTGAGACAGACACTTCTGTAAGTTGTTGGAAAACTGAAAAACTGGATACAAGATAAACAACTGCACCACTCGTCCATTTCCTTGCCCCGGCATTTTGAAGAAAGAGAGTGCAAGTGGCAGTTCGTCTGTCTGTCTGTCGGTCTGCCCCACCGCGACCAGGTATTCTTCTTTTAATTGAAAAAGCCGTATCTCTATAAATGAGAATACAACAAGGCAATGTTGTTGCACTTCTTGGTGTAAAGAAAAAACTATGAAAAATAGTAAATTTACAAGTTTAGATCCATTTATTGATATGATGCAAGACTTAATATTAACAACGCCCTACGTCCACAGTTGTAACAGCAAAAGGACATTGTTGCACAATACATCGCGATATATTCCATAAATGATGGTGCAGTTGTTAAGATGATTGTAATTGGATTAGTGAATGAAGATGGAATCTGAATGTCTAGATGTTCCAAAGCCCTCAAATGTATTTAAAATGCGATTATACTATTGAGTTGCCGAGACTTATATAGGAAGAAAGCTATTACTTAAAAACTAATTGTAACTTCTTTTTCACATTACGCCCCAATAATGTGATTTAAGAAAGCTTCTCACATTTGTGTGTGTAACACGATTTTATTTTTAGACTCATGTGTACTACGGAACCAACAGTTTAACGACGAACCCGAACGTCAGCTGGTTAAGAAGTTTTTACTCGACTATTACTATATATCATAAAATAACATCTGCCCTTAATGAGGTTAATGTATTTAACAAGTGTGATGCTTCTAATCGGTTAAACTTGGTAAACCATGGGTGATTATTGTCAATTACACTTCAAGTCACTTCAAGGTACTGCGGAGTACCACCACGTGGTGACGCCTAGAAACGTTCCCTTGGCACACGTCAGCCCGAGATATGATATTAAAATTGTACTAGGCGATTTTAATGCTAAAATAGGCAGGGAAACCGCATTTGAGCCTACCATCGGAAAATTCAGTCTGCACACCGAAATGTCAAACAATGGCATCAGACTGATTGATTTCTCTGCGGCAAGAAATATGGTAGTTAGCAGCACTAGATCTTGAGCATACAAATATTCATAAGGCAACATGGTTATCCCCAGATCAATTGACGAGGAATCAGATAGATCACGTGGTAGTCGATAGAAAGCACGCATCGAGTGTTCGGCACGTACGAGTGATCAGGGGTGCGAACATCGACTCCGCTTACTACCTTACTGCGTACGTAACCAGGCACAACGAAAGCTGGACATCGGTAAACTGCGGGCAACAGAGGCAGCGGAGGCAGCGGAGGCCTACTCCAACAACCCAACACAATTGCTACGGAATGCTTCAACCACTGATAATATGTACTACCTCGAGGTGGCAATATACAGCCGACTCCTTTGAACGAACTGCGAGAAGCGTACTTGGTTACTCAAAGCCGTCTCAAGATGATGACTGGTACGAATGAATATTGCAATGCCACGAGAACGGCGGATGCTGGCGAAACTGCAGCCAATGACAACGCAAGCTGTTCGTGAACGGAACAGGGTGAAGAGACGAGAGGCAACTCGTCTATTTAGACGGAAAAAGAACTAGCTGAAGAAGAGACAGAATAAGTTCACAGAGTTGCTCTGAAGTAAAGGGGAAGCCCCAAACGCCTGGAGCCAATGGTCTTCCGGCTGAAATGTTTTAGGCAGGCGGATAGTAGCTGAATAAGAGCATGCATCAGCTCTTGGAGAACATCTGGCTAGAGCAGAGCATGCCCGGGGATTAGAATCTCGGTCTATTATCTCCGATCTACAAGCAAGGAGATCGTAGTAAGTGTAAGAACTACTGTGGAATAAGCCCAATATCAATAGCGTACAAGGTCCTTACGAGCATTTTGTGTTAACGTCTAAAGCCAATTGTATAAAAACTAATGGACCTTACCATTGCAGTATTCACTTTACGATAAATCCTGAAAAAAAACTCATCAAAAGGAGATCAACACCTACCACCTCTTTGTCGACTACAAAGCCGACTTCGACTCTCCGATAAGGAATAGGTTATTTAGGCCATGTCTGAGTTTGGTATTTCTGCAAAACTAATTCACCATGCAGATGTACCTGTGAAAACACCAAATCCTCTACTGAGATTTTTAAGGATCATTGTGAACCATTCAATACGGAAAGAGATCTCTGGCAAGGTGATAGCTTGTTTGTACCCTGTCTAATATAGTTATGGAGAAGGTGTCAACATGTCTGGCACCATAGTCCACAAGAGCCACATGCCACTAGCCTATGCCGATGATATAGACATCTTTGGGCGAAATCTGCGGGATGTTTATATACTTTTCTCATCACTAGAAAAGAAATCAGCAATAATGGGTTAAGCAGTCAACGAGGACAAAGCAAAAATAATTATTTCGACGAACAGGAACAAGGACGCACCGTCAACGTTAAAGATTATTATTTTTAGGTAGTAGATGAGTTCATCTACCTCAGATCTTCCGTCAACAAGAAAAATAACCTCAGTCAAGAAATCAAGCGGAGAGTAGTACTCGTTTTTACGGAATACTAAGAAACAGCAATATCAGGTGTAAATTTTACCCGTTCTGTTGTATGCTGAAGAATCGTGGGTGCTTACGACAACGGACATACAAAACCTTTAAGTAATCGAGAGAAAAGTACTGCGTAAGATATTTGGAGCTATCTGTGTCGAGTTTCGCCATCAAATGAACCATGAACTGTATGAACTTTACCACTACATCGACGTACCTAAAATATTCAAAATCCAACGACTACGATGGCTGGGACATGTTGCCAAGATGGATGTAAATGCTCCAGCGAGAAAGGTGTTTAAAGGCGAACCTGGACCTGGAAGGACCAAGTGGAAGGCGGCGTGTTAACGTCTGGTAGGACTAACTGGAGACGCACGCAGAAGACCGAAGCGTGTGGAGTTTTGTAATACTTCAGACCTTTAATTTAAGAACTACGTCCGTATGTTGTAATGGGTCACTTAAGTAAGTAAGTAAGTCTTATTTTGTAGTGCGTCTCCTAATTCACATATGATTCTGGTTTCATAATCATCAGATACAAACTTCAACAATGGACGTCGAACATATATAAAAACCTCCGACTTCATAAAAAAACTGCATTCAGGATTTACTTTGAGACTGTCCCGAAAATAAATAAGAAAATTCGATTTAAAATCGTCAATCTATTTAATATTTGCTAATATGAAACACAATATCAATAAGACTAAATTAATTTTGTAATGTTTAGCATCTTGGCATTCATCTTATTGAGGTAAAGTTAAATCTATGAATGAGGTATGGGATAGCTTTTCGCGTTGTTGTGAATTAATACGTTTTCTATTTTTAGATTCACAACTTACGGCACCTACTTGTTTATCGACGAATGTGAACGTCACCGTTTGAGAAGCTTTTTACTAGACATGCCGATAAACTCGACACTTGATACTGCGAAGTTGCTGTCGACAACATCGAGGGGGCAGGCCATGAAAGAAAAATGTAGATGACTGGAGGCGGGAATCGAACCCAGGATCTCCCGCATAGTGGTCGCGTGTTCTAACCACTATGCCACGGCCTGTCCCATCAAAATACTACAAGCACATGATAAAAAATTAAATAAGAATCTAATATAGCTCCAATTGCAAAGCTTTGTATGAAGGCAACAGAAAACTTTAAAGAAATCCCTAAAGTAAATCTTTAGTGTCAAAATTGTATTTTTTATGTAATGTGTATCCTATATGTGGAAAATAAAATTACATTACCTTTCCATAAATAATTCTATAAATAGTTTAACACTTTTCATAACATTTCTTTACCTGCAATATAAATTTGTCTTTAGTCCATTTACAGATTAATCATTTTGGCAAATTGATACTTGTATGCAAATTAGAGTGGTACTTTTTTATGCTACATTATTAATATCATTCACACGCACAATTTACTGGAGCCACTTCAAAGTTTTTTTTTTAATATGTTTTTATTCTACAGCTTTAGTTTATTCTAATGGAGTATCTATAAATATATAGTTGCACATCTGTGCATATGAACTGTGGTAATTAATATTATCTAATGGATGCACACAAAAGCAGAATACGTAACATGCATTAGTGTTGTAGAATTTCTGGCTTACAAGGCGTAGTCACAATAAAAATTTGAAGAATTAACGAAACTATTATTGGTGGTGTTTTTTTGGTATCCTATATAGGTGACCAGTAAATCTCATATAATTTGTTGTTTTCTTTTCATTCATTCGTAAATATTTTTTTAAGTGTAGTTTTGAACATTCTTCTAAAAATTTTTGAAAAATTTTATAATATTAAAATAAAACTTTACGTTAAGTGTATCAAAATGATACATCAAATTCGGCTTACGATCAGAAAAGTCTTTTTTTATTTTATTGTTTAAATATTTTTGGTCAAATTCAGTGTGTCACGCACTAGGATGACGCGTTTCGAACTCCATGACGAGTTCATCTTCAGACCTCTTTGTGACCAACTGATGCAGAATGGTACATCATCAGCTGTATATATATCTACAATTATGTCAAACATGTACATGCGAAGTAGATATCAGCCGAAAATGTCCAGCACCAGTGTTGTATTTTTTGAATTTGACCGTTAATATTCAAACATGAGAAATGGAGGAAATTCTTTCCCCACGATTCTCCTTTTTACCTTAAAGCTTAAGCTTCTTTACAAGGTTTTGTTGGTAAACTAAGATTACTTTAAATTTTTTCATGTCAAAGTCAAAAACACTTCTCTGATCGTAAGCCGAATTTGATGTATCATTTGATACACTTAATGTAAATTTAATACATAAAAACACGATCGACTAAAATTAACTATCAAACAGTTTAAAATTAAAATAAAACTGTTTCACATGACCCTTCTTAGTATCTATTGTTCCTCATGGACCTTAAGCCACAAATTGGAACTTTTTTTCTAGAGGTTGCATAACAAAATTGCTGTAAAATAACATTTCATTGAAAAAATATCATTAAAAAGCAAATTATTTTATTTGACATTCTCTTTTTATTTTTTTTTTATTTTTTTGTTGCAATAATAATTTTGGACACATTTTTATTTTTACTCCTATTTTGAATAACTTATCCCCGTTTAAGTATGATTTACACGCTATCTACCCATATCTACCCATATCCCCTCAACAACATGAGCGAGATAGCCTAATAAGAAAACATGTAGGAGTAAGCAAAGGCAAACACTACAAAATTATAGCAAAGTAATATTGAATTATAGGAAGGTGGATAGGAAATTAAAATGTACTGATTTGACAGTAGATAGGGGATATGGGTGGATAGCGTGTAAATCAGCCTTTAACTTAGCATGTAATTTTATCCCCGTTAGCGTATATAGGATAACATTTGTATGGCTAAGCGCGTATAAGTTACCAACAAAACAAAACATTACTGATTTACTGACTTAATTTCCCTTTACACCCCTTGAATGAGGTTGTTGTGAATTAACACGCTTTCTAATTTTAGATTCACAACTAACGGCACCTACTTGTTTACCGACGAATGCGAACGTCAATGTTTAAGAAGCTTTTTACAAGACATGCCGATTGACTCGACATTTATACTGCGAAGTTGCTGACGACAACATTAACAACATCATTATATGAAAGAAAAATTTATTTTTCATATTACTGGAGCCGTTCGTTGATTCTGGGATCTCCCGCATGGTAGTCACGTATTCTAACCATCATGCCACGGCCGGTTCGTGTTGTTTTAGTTAAACTAAATACTACTGCGTTTGAGATCATGAGAGTTCTACGAATTTAATGGATTCCAGCGATATTTTGCAAAGAACTATATGGAATTTGAGAAATAATATAAGAGTTGACAAGAATTATTACAAAACCTTATGTTACAAAATTTTGTGGGTAGAAAAGATTAAACATATCTTTACTTACTTACTCAGCCCCGGCACTTCCTTCCAATTGTATATTTTAATTATATGCCGCAAGTAGGAAAGTACAATATGCGCTTCGATCTTCTGCGCTACTTTTCCAATTTGTCACACAAAGTTAAGCTGTGCCGTCCAACGAGTTTATTGTCGAAGACTTTTTAAGCTTTTAAGGAGTACTTCCATATAAAAGTGCGTTTTGTCCACATCAATGTCGGCATATTGCTCGTACAGCTCATGTTACTCTCCGATAACGATGATGGGTCCATATATTTTACGGAGTATTTTTTTCTCAAATACAGCCAGAACTGTTTCATACACTTGTGTAAATACCCACGATTCTGTTCTGTCATTAAATAGATTGCTAAGACTGTAATAGTATATATTGGCAAGCATAATATATCTCATGATTTTAAAGCTGACGTTATTTGTTTTATTGATGGCGGGGTAGAGAAAATCATCTACCACTTCGGAATTGTAGTTGCTAACGTTCAAGCAGCATCCCAAGTGAGTAGATCCATTGTTCGTTAAAACAAATAACTTCGTTTTGTCCTCGTTCACCGTTAGAATCATTTTAGCTGATTTCTTCTGTAAACCTAAGAAGGTTGCAGTCACATCGCGCTATGATGGCTATATCAACAGCTTACGCAAGTAGCATCAAGGCTTTTGTTGAATATCGTGAATTTCGTGTTTACTGTAGCTTTCCTCGTTATCACCGCCATGAGTACGTTGAAGAGTTCATACGATATGCTGTCGCCTTGTCGGATAAAACATGGCTCAGCAAAGCTCTTGTCAAGCTTCGTTCCGTTCAGGGTCATTCCGCAAAGGCGTATCAGCTTCACAGGAATTCCAAAATCAGCCATGGCTTCGAGTAGTTTCTACCGTATCGGTCTCTAGAAGACAGCTTAATAGTAGACGAATCGATCTGCTTTTCTGGGCTATTTTCAGTTAGTTAGTTTTTGATTTTCCAGGAAGTCACTCTGATAGAGCCTGATCAGGTGGGATAACACTGGCTTTAGTCTTTCATTTAGCACACCCGACAGGACCTTATATACGATGGGTAAAAAACTAATCCCGCTGTAGTTTGTGCACACACTTGAATCACTTTATTTTATCACAGGACATAAGCTATTCTAATTGTTTACATCTCGATACTGCCGGCCATGGCATGTTGGTTAGAACACGCGATTATTTTATGGGAGATCTATGGTTTAAATCCCCATCGCTCCCTTGAAGTTTTCAAAAGCAACTTCAAATATGTCTAGTAAAAGTAAAATATTGGTGAGTCCAAAAATAGAAAATTATCTTTTGTAACTCACATAGGGTGTGTATTAGGGATATAACTTTTTGCAATTTTTTGCAAATATCCAAATGGCCCTAGCATAGTCGAATAGGCCATTGAAAATTATATAAAAAAATGGTATTACTTTTTCGCAGTTGTCAAAAAAAGTTCACCCACCAAACGCGGTAAAGTTTTTAAATGATTTTTTTTATTTATTTAGCTAAAAAGCGCAAAAAACTTTTTTTTTATCAATATATCATGCTGCATTTTTGTGTAAATATTTAGGAAGCTGAATGTATGTCATTGATAATTACGTCATGTATTATATTCCGAGTTTGTGTTTAATACTTAAAAACAATGGACTTTAAAAGAAGCCCTTTAAGCGTTTTAAAAATGCAAAAATTTGGACAAAGGCTTTGACCAAATTTAAAGATAGCACAATAAAGTGGAGAAACATTCCAGATATCGTCATTCCATTACATCAACTGAGCAAAATGCCAACCCAAAAAATGATAATTGGAAGATTTTATGCTTTAGCTGCTTTTTTTGGGAGATTTTAGAAAATCGTTTTCGTGGGTGAGGTTTTTTATCCGAAATGACCCCAAAATTATTTTTTCGTAAATAACACAATCTTCACCATCGCGTGGTGCTTGGGCCAAAATTTGGTTATACCCCTAGTGTGTATAGGGAAATTAAGTTTTTTGGGGATCTCATATCACCACCTCCCCATTTCACTAGTTCGATTTAAACGATGTAGTGGCGATTGACCCTATTTGCGGACATTTTAGTTAAACAAAATTTTATACAAAAAACAAATAGATGAAATGCATTGCTCAAAGTCTGTAAAGTGAGTACAAGTGGTCCCCAGTATCTGTAACCAGATTTCCAACCTTGTCCTTACAGAAGGGGAGACCAATACCTTAATCTTCCGGGGGTCGTCCCTGTACCTCTCTATATCCTCGCTCTCCCGTTGCTTACAATACCTATAAGAAGCGTCCTTTTCCTCTGATGCTATATGTCACCAGGACTTGTCTGAGCGCCGTTTTTCAGATCCTAGTTCCGTTGTTGCGGTAGTTTCCATTATTGTCAAAAGTAGATGCGTTGTGTCGTAGTAGTTGGGAGAGCTGGATGAAGTAGGCAGTAGCTATCTACAGCTCAGCGATGCCGAGATTGCTTTGAGATTCGATACGTGTTTTTTTGTTCTGCTCAGCCTTGTGCTTACGTTAGCTAGAACCAGGTAATGATCCGTGTAAGTGTTAGCATCACGGATCTCAATCACGTCAATGGCACTACATTCATGCCTCATGCGATTACCACATGATTAAATTAATTTAAGGTGTTTTGATTCAGGGTAAGACTGTAGACTGCATTTTCTGATGGTTGCCTCAAGTAAATTTTCCCTTGTTATTTTTGCATTCAAATCATCCAGGACATTTTTAGTGCTGTGGCCAATCGTAAAGTGTATCTTTAACCTCATCGCCTTTATCTTTCGTCGGGACATGCGCACAAATCAGCGTGATGTAGAAATATTTCGCTTGGTGCGAATATTGGCTTTCAGATCACTGACAGGATTATCTTAATCTCTTGTCAATTACAAATCCACCTTCGAATTCGTACTTAGCCGCATAACAGGTGTAGTAGATGTCATACTTTCTAAGTTGCGCCTATCCTCGTCCTGACCATCTCATATCCTTGATGGTGGTGATATCTATGTGTAGCACCTTCTCTATCGGGAGTCCGGTGCATTTGATGGCTTCCGTTAGTTATTTGTTCTTCTTGTTTTCATAGCCAGTATAAGACTTGATATCGGGTGACAGATCCAAACATCAGGCTTCGTGGCTCATTATCAACCGATACTACACAACATTGTTGAATGTTGTGAGTTGGTTTCAGATGCAAGTTCCTCATTGTATTCCCAACGGCATTCATATTATTATTCAGTTAAGTTTCTGTGAAATATTAAAAAAAATATTAAGTCTTTTTTTAATATATAACAGAGTTACTTACAAACCCGGGTTTTCACAAAATGTCTAGTTTAGCAACAAACATAAGAAAAAATTTAGATAAATGCAGTTATCGTCAGAATATAATCTAAAGAGTGTAAATGGTTTTCGCTATTATTAAAATCATTATAAAATGTTGGCCCAAACACAAGTATGTGCAGATGGTGTTGCCAACTCGTCCTGGTTGCCTCCGTTGCTTACTGGAGCAATAAAAAAGCGAGCGACGCAGCACACGAAGAGCAAGTAGAAACTTACATACAAGTGCATTAGATTTATCTGAAGGTGTAAAACTGTTTGTGCTATTATGTTTCTATTTTGAACAGGAATGGGTTGCAAGACGCATGTAAACGTCTGTTCATATGCGAGTGTGTATCATGCGACTTTTTTGTTGTTGTTGTTGTTGTGCCACACAGCCTCTTCTACTGTGTTTCGTTCATTGCTTGCAATAAAATAAAGACTATATGCATTCATAACGTTATAATCCCACCAAAAGAACGTTCATATGGCTGAATGGTTGCATTTGGCGGTGAAATGGTCCTGCAACTGTTTAACTGTGCTGGTTTATCTGGTATGAATAATACTTTTAGAGAGCGTTTCAGCAACATGCGGCAGAAAAGGTTCGTCTTGCAAAAGAAATAGGACAACTTTATTGCAAAGATATGAAATTTTACAGCAACCGTTTGTCTAAACAAATTTAAATGATGGAAATGTGGGAAATACAAATTGTGGTAGCAACAATGTTGCAATATATAAAACTGGTCAGAATCTGTAAATAATAAAGATTACTTATAATATCTGTTGCCAGTGTTGGAATTGGTTAATGGTTAAGTCTTAAGATAAATATAGTAGATATCCTTCGATATAAGGCTTTTAACTTAAACCATGCCTTAATTTATTAGCTTATTGGCAGTTATGCCACTATCACAAGTGTCTCCTTCATCGCACAAAAAAAATACGTATGCCATCATTTAATACAATCGGTATGTAGTAGCGATTTAAATTTTGATCAGATGAAAACACTACAATATGAATAAATATATTTATAAAATATTTTGTTTTTTATAAATAAGTTTTATTCGACCTTTATAATTTTAGAATACTATCCCAAGTTTTGAATAATCAGGCTCGAGGTCCATGTGATTTTGTTTAAAATTTTTTATTATTTTTCAATATTTCGTCTTTACCTACCTACTACCTAACCTAACAGATTACAAAGAAGAGTGGTCGCTGCACTGCTTGCATTTGGTTTTGTGTTGTTACTCATATTTTTCATTCCTGATGATGTCTTTCGATGATAAACGAAATATTGAAAAATAATAAAAAATTTTAAACAAAATCACATGGACCTCGAGCCTGATTATTCAAAACTTAGGATAGTATTCTATTTATAAAATAAATAGAACACGTTATCCTTGGGCTTGCGCTAATTATATCAACATTTTATTTAATTTTCTTCTATGAATAAATATTAAGGTGGGTGTAGCAAAATCAGCAACGGTTATTAATTATTTGTTTATTTGTACAGCAATATTGTGCAACAGAGCAATGTGGTGCAAAAATGTTTTTTTAGAACCAACTTTGTAACATTTTAACGGATAATCATATCTGGAAAAATTTGTATAGGTGCGTTTGGGTATGCCCATCACTGACATTGATAGTGCTTGGAAAAACCTTTAAAAATCGTGCTAACGTGTATAGGATATCTCGTTTACATAAAGAGATATTTGCGCAAATATACTTAAACATTTCCAGCTAAATTATTTTTCATGTTATATATGTATTTGATTTTATACAACTTGTCCCGGTATTGTTTTTTCGCTCTCCTCTAAAATTTATATTTTCGAAATTCGTTGTTTTGTCAAATCTCCACAGATATATATTTGAAATAAATTCTCCGTCTTCACAAAAAAAAATTCTGTTTGTAATGTTTAAAAAATTTTATAATATCGATAGACGATGATAAGCAAGTTTTTTACCAAAAAAGCCCTGGTGTTATACAAAACCCACAATAAGTTCTTAATGCTTGAAACGATTTAAATAAACTTGGTCTTGTTGTAATGTTAATTGAAAGCTCTTTAATTCCTCATTAAAGAAAAACTATGTTTTAATAGTGGAGCGTGGCTAGACTTTCAGTTTTTCCCCCAAAATTTTAATCCTGATTTAGATTTACTACCATACAGGAAAAGTGGTGTTAATTTACCTGAGGTGACGACAGGGGCGTAGCAAGGATCTAATGTCGGGGGGGAGGGCATTTCATGTTAATAGTATGTTTACAAAAAAAATTAGAACTTAGTACCTACCGAGCAAACAGTATTCATTGTTTTGACAATATTTTATAAAACATAGGTAGACCACAATTTTTTTAAACAAATTTTAGGTCATCGAATTCATGTAGTATCAAAAAAATTATTTTTATTCATCTTAGGAGTTTTGTTTTTAGTGGACTTAAAAACTTAATAACCCTTTGCCCCCATGAATGAGGTATGGGATAGCTTCTCGCATTGTTGTGAATTAACACGCTTTCTATTTAAGATTCACAACTAACTAACGGCACCTACTTGTTTATCGAAGAATGCGAACGTCACTGTTTGAAAAGCTCTTACTAGACACGCCGATTGACTCGACAGTGAATACTGCGAAATTGCTGTCAACAACATTCGAGGGGAGCCGACAATGAAAGAATATTTTTTTTTTAGAGGACTGGAGCCATGTTTGAACCTGCGATCTTCCGCATGGTAGTCGCGTGTTGTAAACACTATGCCACGGCAGGTCCCCTCTGAAGTAACAAAAAATATTAAAACTACTATAAGTCAATATGTTGCAAATTTAGGGACATTAAATGATGAAAGCGATACAGCAAAAGAGAGTGTGAGGCTTATATCTTTGGAAAGCAGTAGTTCGCAAAATGTTTGCGTACCTTTGAAAGAAAAGCTTAAGAACTGGTATGTACGAAATCAGCCTCTGTTTAAAAGCTCAAGAATACAATTGTGGCCGATTTTAATTAAAGTTAAAAATATCAAGAGCATTTCCGTATTAGCAGTGGACATTTATAGTGGAAAAAAGAAACAGGGTAGACCACGAGATTCTTCAACTGAAAATAAGAGCCATAGTTTGTGATTCGCCAGCAAAACCTTTTCTTTGTGGAATTTTTGGGCACACTTCCTCTAATGGTTGCACCAAATGTGTTCAGGTCGCCAAACAAATTGATAACGTTTTATGTTATTCTGCAAAATCCGGCATACTGATAACTGATGACTATTTAAAAAAATGATATATAAAAATCATCATAAAAAGGAATTTCATTCGCGGTGACTACAATGAAAGCATTGATAAGAAATGACTTTTGTAAAAATATTGCCCTAATCATAAAAGAAGATCTGGTAAATAACTTCAATATTGACGGAACTCATGGAAAGAAGAGATTTAAAAAACGTGTTTGCCGCAATCGAAGGTAAAAAACAAAAACATTGTGTAAAAAATATAAAAATCAGAATTTATTTTTTTATTTAAATGCCGTAGGGGCCAACCCCGCCATAACAGATGTCGGGGGAAATATTAAAAAGGCTATATATTTAGCGAATAAAAATCAATTTAAAAAAAACTCGCCTGGAAACAAAAACTACAGTGAAAATGCATATAAATTAGATATATATAACATGTACTTTTTCATTAACTCCTTTTTTCAATTGATAACACTAGTTTTGTCTTTGAAGTTCAATTAAATATAAGTTATGTTCTTTGAAAAATTTATAAAAAAAAAACTAAAAATCAAAAGACAGAATAGTACAATAAAATCAAAATTTAATATAATATAATATAATACTGGTTTTTACTGAACCAGTCATAGGGCTTGTACTGTTGAACCGGTTCAGGACACATCATAAAGTATCAGTTAGGTGTCAATTGACACTTTAGTGGCCAACCCCGTACCGGTTTTCTACATACAAAAGTTCCGGAACTAGAACCGGTTCATGCACCCCAGGGATCCGCCCCGTGACTGGTACTGTATCTGTTCATTTTTCCGTAGGGTAAACACAGAATTTGGCCACAATCACTTTACGTGTATAGATAGTACTAATCTATCTCTAAAGTGGGCGGAAATAGACATTTGTATGGGATGTACCAAAAAAGGCGTTGCTAGATTCAAAATTGTTCTCCAAAACTTTATCCTGATATAGTTTTACTAAATACAGAATTTGGGTACGATTCCGTTGTGTGTATTGATATTATTACTCCATCTCTGAAGTGGATTAATAGGTACATTTATATAGGAGGTAACAGAAGGGGCGTGGCTAGACCTCCAATTTTTTCTAAAACTTTATCTTGATATAGCTTTACTAAATACCGAATTTGGGTACGATCCCGTTGGGTGTATTGATGTTATTACCCGATTTCAATACTGTAAGTAGTTTTGGGGACGGACATGGCTCCAACGATTTAAAAAGTCATGAATTGAATTTGGTTCTAAAGTGACTCCTTCTATGTGTAACACTTTTGGGTTGTATCAAATGATATATACAATCCTACCCGTAGGGTGAGGGTATAAAAAGTGTAACGCATTAAAGAAGATGTGTTAGACCTCAAGATTCTTAAGACCAAATTCTGATTACTCGCAGGATAACTCGAGTAAGCCTTTACTGATCGCTACGAAAATTTATCAGTGTTAATATCGGTAGACCCCTTCTAGTACCTCCCATACAACATAACCTATTGCTAAATCGAAAAAAAATCTACTCTAGTTTACACAAATTTAAAACTGCCTGCAGCACGTCTATTTTCAATCGATCAAGTAAATTTTTGTGTAATTTTTTTATCCTAACAATTCACAAAACATCGATTTGTTTGGATTTTTTATTGACAGACCCGTTTTTTGGAAAGTCGGAAAAAAAATTTTAGGGGAACATTATCATATCATTACCTTGAGATCGCTCAAGGACATTAGTGAACAACTGCCAAAAATTTAATTTTTTTTCAAAGCTAACCACATGTGAAATCTTTAAATTAAAAATAACTGTTAAAATATGTAACTGTTAAATATGGATTTTGTTAGCCTTAAGGACAACAAAAATAAAACTATTTCAAGTGTTGATGATATTATCTATTTTATTTTCTGCCTAATATTTCGATTAGATTTTCCACTCTTCTCCAGGGGTTCTGAATAATATTATAACAATAACACATTGAAAACATTTTAAAACATATATTTACTCTTAATAAGTTTTGTTGAAAGAGTTGAAAGCTCCACGAAACAATCGAGAAGCCAAACACACTGTTACCAAAGTAGCATCAACAAACACCACACGTTGTGAGTTTATCTATGTTCGTTGACAGTGCATGGACATCACAATCGGAAAAAAATTATATACAGCTGGCTGATAATGCCACCTGTATTAATACGACTCGCTGCGAACTACCCGGTAATGTGACATAATCGTAACATATTATACTAGTTATTTGTCCTAAAATTGTTTCTAAAATGCTGAGCGTTTCGAACGCTCGTTTTTTTTCTTATTTTGTAGTTTTTTCGAAAAGTTTAAATATTTTGAAGATTATGTTTGTATTCTAAAATTTAGATTTTGGATAGTACTATAATGTTCTTTAAATGAAACTTTACTTAAAATTTTGTATTCAAAATTATGACTAACACAAAGTTCGTTACGGACACACACAATTTTCCGCAGCAACTTAAAGTGTCTGAAAATTTGTGAAATGTAGGAAAATTTCTTATATGACCAGTATATTCTTTTTTGTAAAATAAAGAAGACATGTTTGGGTTTTAAAAACAACTTACTTCCCATTTGAAATCGTTTTACCTTTTATGCTACTTCAATCTATGGATAACACAGAGCAATAAAAAAACAATACCTGAAAAATTATACTATATTTTTGGTAGGTGCTGCTGAGCACTACAAGAATTTGTTTTTAAAATTTCCCAAAACTCCCAAACTTTATATACACGGGTAAAAAACCGGTTTTTCGTATTTTTACGTACTTATAAGCCAGATTCGCGGATAAATATACACCGATTTGAAGTTTCTCAGCGGATTTGGAAAGAAGAGACTTTCTAACGATATAATAGTTTAATATGTTAAAGTTTACCAAATTCATTTTATTATTACAGAAACAAAAATTTAAAAATACAGTAATTTTTTACTATAAAATCGTCCGTCCTTCCGCTGAAAATACCCATATATATTTTGTAGCTAATTTTTATGGAATTTAATTATTTTTTAAATTCGGGCCCAACGTACAGCACAAAAATCGTCTACAGAAAAATTAAATAAAACTGTACAACGAAACACTGTAATTTTTTGAGACCTTGTAGAGCAACCTACATATCGCCTCCGTATAATAATGAAGCAATAATAATAATAATAATAATAAAGAATACCGTTAATTTATTTTGCGTACATCATTTTAATGAACATCCATCGATATTTAATCCAACCACAGCAGTTGTCCCCTTAGTCTGGTTGTTCTAGTTCTGCTTCTATGGCAGACAACATTGAGCAGCATCTACTATTAATAGTGCGAAATTTTAGTTTTCTTTCTTATGTCTTTTTTTTTTGCATATTTACACGTAAATCAATAAAACTTAACTATCGAACGCGTTACTCATTACTTTGTTGAGATTGATGCACATCTGTCAAATCAAATGATGGCGGAGCTGTACTGAGCCGGTTGAGTTCGCTTTGGTGCTATTGGTGTATCCACAAATGGCAAACTGATGTACGGCGCCTTTGGAAAGTTTTTCAATTAGAACACCTTGAACCGGTTCTAAGATGTTTGATAAATGTTTGTGTTTTTTCGTAGTGCTTTTGGTATAAGCCAAACTTAGGATGACCATAAGTGAATAACGGCAAATAATCTGGATTAGGTGTTGAATAACACTTAGCAGGTAATACACATAACGGGTAATAGGGAAACTAATTGTACATTAGCGAATAGATTGTGAAATAGACATGTAGTGATTTTGGCAAAGATAATTTGTATATTACATAAATGAGGAATTGAATAGAACGACACTTTGGCTAAATTTGTTATGATATTTGTAATTGTTATACATTCCAATATCATCTTTCAAAAAGATAACAGAATATTTTTCAAATCATAATACGGAAAAATAAAATATTGTTTATACTCACCTACTCCATATGATATCTTGCGAATACCACAACCAGAACAACCATATAACAAAGCAAAAACGAAATCTTTAGAAAATTTCTCTAAGGAACCATTTCGATTTTCGATTTTTTTTCACTATTTTTATACCATCACCCGTAGGGATGAAGGTATATATCATTTGATACGACCCAAAAGTGTAACACATAGAAGGAGTCACTTTAGACCCTAGGTTTCTTTGAACCAAATTCGATTCATGACTTTTTAAGTCGTTTGAGCCATGTCTGTCTGTCTGTCTGTCTGTCTGTCTGTCGGGTGGCTGTCCGGCTGGTTCGCACGATAACTTTCGAAAGACGCAACCAAATGTTTCGAAATTTTGCTCGAGTTATTATTTTCTCAAAACTACTTACGGTATTGCAAATGGGCTACATGGCCCCGCCCCTTCTGGTACCTCCCATACAAATACATCATTCTGCCCACTTGAGAATTCGAGTAATAATATCAATACACCCTACGGGATCGTCCCCAAATTCTTTATTTAGTAAAGCTATAACAGAATAAAGTTTTAGAAAAAATTTTGAATGCCTAGCCACGCCCCTTCTGGTACCTCCCATACAAATCTACCTTTCCGCCCACTATAGAGATGGAGAAATAATATCAATAAATTAAACGTGATCGTACCCAAATTCTATTTTGAGTAAAGCTATAACAAGATAAAGTTTTAGAGAAAAAATTGGAAGTCTATTCACGCCCCATCTGGTACCTCCCATACACATCTGGTACCGCCCACTTTAGAAATCGATTAATATTATTAAAAGACCTAACGCGATCGTGCCCAAATTCTGTATTTGGTAAAGTTTAAGCAGGATAAAGTTTTGAAGAAAAAATCTGGAAGTCTAGACACGCCCCTTCTGGTACCTCCCATACAAATGTACCACTCCGCCCACTTTTGGGGTGTAGTAATAATATCAATACACTCGTCACGATCGTGCCCAAATTCTGTATTTTGTTATATTATAACAGGACAAAGTTTTGGAGAAAAAATTGGAAGTCTAGACACCTCTGGTACCTCCCATACAAATGTACCTTTCCGCCCACTTTTGGGATGTAGTAATAATATCAGTACACCCAACGTAATCGTGCGCAAATTCTGTATTTAGTAAAGCTATAACAGGATAAAGTTATGGAGAATAAATCTGGAGCCTAAACACACCCCTTCACGTACCTCCCATATAAATGTACCACTCCTCCGCCCAATTTCGAAATCGAGTAATAATATCAATAAAATAGAAAATTATTTGTTTTACTGAGGGTAAGGGTAAATGTAAGTCGGGTTGCCCGACTGAAACTTTCTAACTGGTTTTAATTACAAATCGATTATTTTCAATAACTCAAGACTTAAACAATATATTATATTGGGTGATGGTATTTATCAGTCAGTTTAACTGACTGAAATTTCTGTACTGGTTTTAGTTTGAAGATGTTTATTACTACTATTTTATTACATTACCCTAATGTTTATTATATTCTTCAGAAAGTGAATTGTGTCATGTGTAAAACGCATATTTGCTTGTAAATTGACAAACAAACGGTAAAGTTTTTCACGTTTTTAGAGGATGCAAATTTCGATCTGAAATTTTTTTTTAAATAATCATCTACTATTGATTTTTCAAAACAATCATACTGATCTTTTACTAAAATGATTTTTTTCACTTAGGAAAAAAACTTCTTTTTGATAAAAATGAACTTTTATGCACCACAAGTCAGAGAACTATAATTTTTTACACAAATAATGTTTGTCTGTACGGTCATCGATTAACAATACGAGAGAAGCAAAATCAAAAAAATTTTCACCCCGCCCTAATGGCCACCCCATAGTCTTTTTTAAGTTGTATTGTTGTGGGTTAGTGCTTTTATGAGCGATGTTTAGAAATGATGTCCAT